>JAODPA010153668.1:0-33962 GCA_025585075.1 Nepenthes mirabilis
ATTTGTTTTAAAATCAACAATATAAAGATAAATAAAATGAACCTGTCTCTCGTAAGCTCCCCCGAATCCGGCACTCCATATCCTCTTTCCTAATCGCATTCGCAAACAAAATAATTCAATTACAGAATACCTAATTCTTCCCATCAGCGGAATTGGCGGGTGATTTCGGTTCCGTGTTTTCTTAAGGTTTCGAGTCAATTGCAGAATAGCTCCTTTTTCTGTTCCGGTAATCACTCTCTCTCTCTCGTTCTCTCTTCTCCCTTCTGCCAAAGGACACTATCGATTCGTTTACTTCTGGCAATTTTCGGTCTGTTGTGCACTGTTTTCACGTAATTTCATATCATCACATCTAGGAATTTTGTTTTCTTGTTATAGATCGGCTGCTGTTTTAGATTGGATTTTTTTTCAGCTGAAAGTGTTAAATCTCTGTATTCTTTGGTTATGGAATAAATAATGTGTGTTCGCGCTGAAAATAAGAAAGAAATCACTTTGGAAACTTAATTATTGCTTTTAAATTAGTTCCTTTAAAAAGTATAGTACTCATCATTGAATGTATAATTCTTAAATGGGAAATATTTGTGTACATTCAGAGGCTTCGAGATTTTCCAGTCAAGTATTGACACGAGAGAGTATGTGATTGGCGTCGAAAGTGGGGTACTTTAGATCTGAATTGTATGGATTTAATGGAATCAAGGGGAACAAAGAGGTGAAATTGTTGACGGTTTTGGTGTCCTTAATGATCCGTAAGTGTAGTGTATCACTTGTGAGTGCTAGGTGATTTGTGAGGAAGGTAGATATAGTGCAGGTGAGGTGTTGGTAGCCAAGAGATGGACGTATTAAGGCGTTGGTTCGGCAAGATTAAATCTAAAGATAAAGTGAAAGGATCAAAGAAGAAGGAAGGTGTGGGCAACGGAAAACAAGGGCCTGAAATGCCTGCAAGTGAGGATTTACCTTCCAATGCAACCAAGCAAAAGGTTGCAGCGGCAAAGCAGTACATAGAGACGCATTACAAGGAGCAAATGAAAAACCTGCAGCAGAGAAAGGATCGGTATGGCTTTTCTGTAGTTTGTACTTGCCTCCTTTTCTCTTCTTCATTTTCTTAAGTAGAAATCTGTGTTTCTATGTGGTACTATGCTGCTCATATATTAGTTTCTGTTGCCTATTGACCCAAATATGAGGAAAGCTAAGGGCCTTCTGCTATTGATGCCTCTTCTTTTACCTTTTTCCTGGGGTTGGGTGCCACGTAACATTTATTCTCTAAATACATGACATGCTTTAATGGATATAATTTCTGGTCACGTGTCCTTAATCAAGGGAGAAGAAACAAAGGAGAAGGCCTTGATAATTGCTCTTTAAATATCTGTTGGAGATGACGAATGGGATAACTTTATTCACTCATAAATACATCAACAGATATATGTCATCATTCTCCCTCATCTTGCTTAGCAAAACCTAAGTGTTGTACACTCTATTGCCACTAGTGTTAATCAAGCATAAGTATAGGTCTCCTTCAGGAGAATGAGTTTTGATAAAATAGTAAGATTGCTTCTTTTTTGGCATAGGATCATGGAAACAACCTCTTTATAATACTTGGGTGCTCTGTATGTGTGACCCCTCTTGCAACCTTTTTATAGGTTTGCTTGGTTCAAGTCAAACCATGCAGTTGGTTTGTGGAATTATCTTTTAACAGAGTCGTGGTCATTTATTTATTTAAGCTGGATTCATAGTCTTATAATGGAATCAAATCGGCATTCATTTATTTCCTTAATTGGAACTCATATTGGAAAAGTCGGATGGTATTGGTTTAACATTAATGCTATCTTATTTTGTTGATATAATTGGATCTAGAATGCAAATTAATGGAGTAAGAGTGGCACTCTTGAAAACACTGCTCAGATGAACACAAACAATCATATGTATTCTCAATTTAGCATCCGTGTAGTAATATGTCACATGTAAATTAAAAAGTTATCTCTCTTCATTAGGCTGTGCAAGACATATAAGTTAGTAAATTTAATCTTAATACTTTTTCTAAATATTGTTCTCAATAAAAAAAGGTTATGGCACATACAAATTATCATAAAGATTTATGAATGTAGGCTGGTTCTTCAAACCATTAAAGCTGGCAGGAAGAAGGGCCGCTCAATTAGCTCAATTGTGAAGTTCTATTATTCTCTATCTTACTGTAGGCTTTAGCACAAGCACTTTTTTTTTTTTTTTTTGGGGGGGGGGTTGTTAAGAAACAAAGCTGTATTCCTTCCCAATGATTGGGTAAATATGTGAAACGTTTTCTTATTACTCCTGGGGTTACAATCTGCTTGGACTATGAACTGTCAATACAAAACAAGGAAACAAAAGCAGGAAACATGAAGACAACCTAATGGAAACATCTTCCAAAATTATATTCACAATTTGATTTATATTGGAAGGTTTGCCTTGAAACTCCTAAATTTCCTGTCTAGATATTATAAACAGTTGTCACAAAAAGACTGTTTGATAGAGGCGGGATTCTTGGCTCGTGTTTCATGCGGATCCATCTGATTACATTGTTCCGGTGGAAGCTACAGGGATGCTTAATACCATCATTAAGAATCAATTTTTTAAACCGAACTTCTAAATGTATTGTTTGACCGGACTACGTCTCTCAGCATAAAAATGTTGTTGTGTGTGTTCTTTTGACAGTGTCAAATGTGTATTTTCTACCAGGCGGAACTAATAGTCTGGTTGATGAGAGAGTTCTGCTCTCTTTCGTATTTTCAGTAGTTTCATGGATTTGTGTGTTTGAGATACCAATTTACTTGAGATTTTAAATCCTGTTTGTAGCATTGTTTCTTATATGCTTGAGTTTTACATAGTTGTACAGGCAGGGAGTTGATGAACCTTATACTTGTTTGATGTCACCCTTGACGCATGTCTATTTATAGCAAAAACAAGGTCTTTTGGAGTCAGACTTACCAAGCTTAATAGCATGGGATACACACCGCTCGTTCTTGATTTCTTTCTTTAAAATACCCTGCCTTTGCTTTCGCTGGCTGTCCTTCTATTTGTATCTTGGACTCGAAATTATGTGAATGCTGTTATCTAGACTTTTTAAACTAATCTTTCTCTTCACATTACTTGGCTATATATAAAGATCCCCATGTGAATAGGAAAGTAATAATTTCTGTAATGAAAATATATGTTACAATAACAAAAATCTCATTTATATTCTGGAAGTCAGTTAGATAAACAGAATTCATGAAGAAGACAAAACCATAGTACTCTAATGAATGATGGCGATGTCACTGACATCCATGTTAGCTTTTGTGGTTTTTTCTTAAAGATATTTTTTCCTTTTATTTAAAGGGATAAAGCTTAGAATTTATATTAATAGTGAGCAAAATACAAGATAGGTTGGTAGAGTAGGCGGCAACTCAAGTGGTGAAGTGCTTGCTCTTTTGCTAGAAAAGACCAAGATTTGACTCTATTTGGCCGCATTCTTGAGCTTTCCTGCCATTCAAGAAGGGGGGGGGGAGATTAACCACTCACCCGATAGAATATTAATCAGAATGGGGATTCACTCTTTCATTTCCGTTGCTTTTCAACAACTGCAGCTTAATTATAAGGAATTTCTGCTCACTCTGATAATCATGCCACTTTGAGGCTCTGTTTGTTTGTGGAGAATAATTTGCTTAAAAATGTTTTCCATATTCTTTGTATTTTCTAGTGTTTGGCGAAGCATAGGAAAATATTTTCTACAATTTTTGGTGTTTGTAAAGAATAGAAAAATAAGTCAATGGAAAAAAATTTCTTGGTTAATGAAAAACTTAACTGCTTGTTTTTAAAATGGGAATTTATTTTCTAAATTCATGTATTACTCAATATTGATCACCAACACCAATTAATGGAAGCCTTTACCCCTAGATGATACCATCTTTGGCTGGTAACAGAAGCTACCATTGGCCCAACAACTCTTAATCACTGACTATCACGGCTGGTCGCCGACCTGTGATGACTAACCACAATTTCTTGTTACTGACCTACGACACTGCCGATTATCATCTCCAACTGCTGGTTGGCAATGCCACCTAGCACCACTGCAGTCACCAACAAAAAATATCACTGCAGTTAATGATTAGTTAATGATGTTTGAAGATATTTTTGTCTATAAAATATCACTAATATCAAAGATATCCCTATTTTAAATATCATGATCATTGATAATCAGATATATCCACTATCGTTGTCGGCATGATAATCCAATTTTTTTGTGCATGTAAAACATTAGAAAACATGGTTGAGGAAGATATTTTTCCTAGAAAACATTTTCAATGGGAAAATGTTTTTTTTTTTCTGGTTAACAAAATGGAGCCTGAGCAAACAATAAACTTTTAAGTAGTTAGTTGATTTTTTTTTTTGTAAGATTTTGTTACATGTCGATAGCATTATCCTTGTTGATATAGATTTTAGAAATATATCATTGTGCATTGATGTTTCCTATCATTCTTTAGTTTTACTGTGAAGAATATAAGCTGGCTTCTGAAATCCATGTCATCGTTATACATGATCAGTGATTCAAGCTATTATGTTCTTTATTGGTGTTGGTATTCTTGTCTCATGCAGGCGTGATATGCTAGTAAGGAAGTTGGCAGATGCTGATGTATCCAAGGAAGAGCATAATAACATACTTAAGTATTTAGAGAAGAAAGAAACAGAGTATATGAGACTCCAGAGGCATAAAATGGGTGCTGATGATTTTGAAGCATTGACAATGATAGGGAAGGGTGCATTTGGGGAGGTTCATTCTTTCTCTTCCTTTTCTTCCCTTTTATTTTCTTGATTTTGTAAAATTTTTTTAGCCTCTTGTTTGCACTTTATTGGTTTTCTGGTATATGCATTCATAATCATTTGATGCATTACATCCATGGATGGAAATATCATCCATATCGGTATTAGACATATTAGGTAATACATATCAGTATTAAATATATCGAAAGAAAAAAAATATAAGAATCGTAAGCTAATAGGCAAATATTGGTTATATCGGCTAATTTATCGAGGCTGAATATCTAGTGTATTAGTTAATATATTATTAATACCGCAATATATAAAAATTTGTCATGAATATATGCTGGCCGATATATTTGACCAATATTTTCATCCATGATTACATCTCTAGACAAGTCTTTTTTTGATGCAGACATACAGATGATCGGAAAGCAATTAGCTAACAAGCTGTTGTTATCTTTGGTTGCTATTGTTACACGATGTCAAGTTGTGAATTTCTAGCATGTTCATAATTCAAGAAAATTCAGTTTTTATTTTGGTGTTTTCTGATTGCCATTATATTGGTTGATAAGAAGATTTTGCTTGTTAATTGTGTTGATTCTTGACTTTGATGGACTTTATTAGAATGATTAGGAAGCTTTAGAAGGATTTTAGCTATCATAAATACAAGAGTCACACTTCAACCAAGAAAAATAAATAAAAACAAAATGACATAGCAGAATACTGGTATTATTTTGTGAAATCTAGTGATTAAACATCAATTGTGATAGTTCTTTGATAGTAATTAAAGGTGAGTTTTGATGCAATGGTAGTACTGTTCCATTGTCACTTGGAGGCATAGATGAAAATATTGCATCGATATTGGTTTCCGCTAAATCTAGGATACATATCTATAACGGACATATCGACTGTAAAATTTGTGGTTTGAATCAGAACCTAGCAAGCTGATATATTGAATATCGGCCAATATATTACCGATTTGAGGGCATTGTTCAATTTTATTGATGTACCAGGAAATATTAATATCAGAAGGCTTGATGATATTTTATCCATTTTTTGATGTCATGGGTTCAGACAACGAAATTAGCTTTTATGTGATGTAGCAATATGACAATGTACACCCTCAAACTCCACAACATGGGAAGTGCCATTTTTGGTTGGTACCTTATAATAATTATATGCTTAAATTTATAATTCAAAGCAATGCGCAAAATACAAAAATGTATGAAAATTTCTGTGTTTAGAAAGGAGGAAGGTAATGCCAGTGCCGCTGCTAAGTGTAAGAGGATTCACTTGGAAGTATCATAACTGCCATTGGACATGTCTTAACTCATGTTCATGCTTATAGCATTTGCAATTGCGAATTTTGATGCAAAATGAATTGTCCTATTGAACTTATGGTCTTAATTGCCTTATACATTCCTGAAGTCTCTTATCAAAACCCGGGAAATAATTGAACCAATGCCTACTTTCTCCCTCCCTCTAAATTTTGAGGTCAGTCTTGCTTGTTTGTCCTTTTGGAGCCTACAACATGTACATATTAGTGAAGTGGTTGAGATAATTTGACTTAGGTATGTTTATTGGATCTAAAGAGCAAGGTTGCCATCTCTCTCTCTCTCTTTCTTATTATTGGATTTTGTTGCTGCTGCATTTATTTTCCTTTCATTTACTCTCCTCACTATCCATTTTTGCAAACCTGAACACATCAAAAATCCCTTTCGGACAAGGAAGGAGGAGTTTGCTGAAGCTAATCAGTTTCTTATTGTGCAAGTATCCCTTAGCTTCAATAGGCTACTTATTGTGCACTATTGTTTGCAAGTTGCTCCCTCGAATCCATGGGATGCATGCATCTCTCTCCTGCTTTTGGTGTATTGAGTTACTTGCATCTCACAATTGACACATGCATGCGCATTTTTTTTGTTTTCCTTCACTTTATTTTATCTTCTTCTTCCCTTTTTTTCTCTTTATGTTTGGGTGGTCTCGATTTTGTTTTGAATGATGCTAATAGTTCATTTGCTACTATCTAATTATTGTACATAGCATGGATCACTTGCAGTTTGCACTTGGATGTTTATGCTAAATGTGACTAGTAACTGTGAATCATGTAGTAGATGGTTATTTAGTTTAATCAGTCTAAGCATTGCTGCAGCAGGTTCATAGATAGTGTTTTTAAGCAGCTGCTTACTTTTGATTTAAGTGTTCAAATCCATTCTATTGGTTAGTTTGCAGACAACTGCTAATTATGGCCTTCCATGGGCGTCTATTTCTTATGCAGTGACTGTCTATGTGAAGTGCTTCAAACATTCAGTCAAGATGTTAAATGCTAATTGTACTGCAGGTTAGAATCTGCAGAGAAAAGTCAACTAGCCATGTGTATGCTATGAAGAAACTTAAGAAATCAGAGATGCTTCGTAGAGGGCAGGTATGCATTTTATTTGGCTCTTGAGTCAATTGCCCAAGAACCTCCTTTACGGCTTTGTTCAGGGTTCAATTTTGCCTCCTGTTCTTGCAGGTTGAGCATGTGAAAGCTGAAAGAAACCTACTTGCAGAGGTTGACAGCAATTGCATTGTCAAACTTTATTGTTCCTTTCAAGATGAGGAGTTTCTGTACCTTATCATGGAATATCTGCCTGGTGGAGATATGATGACTTTACTGATGCGCAAGGATACGTTGACTGAAGATGAGGCGAGGTTTTACGTTGCTGAAACTGTCCTGGCCATAGAGTCCATCCATAAGCATAATTATATTCACAGGTCTTTTCAACAGCTCTTTGATTCTTTCTGATGTTTGATGACTAACATTGACATATTTATCACATGTTATGACAAAGAAAAATCTTTACAATACATGTTGCAGGGATATTAAACCTGACAACTTGCTGCTTGATCGATATGGTCACATGAAATTGTCAGATTTTGGATTATGTAAACCATTGGACTGCAGTGAGCTCCAGGAAAAAGATTTTTCTGTTGGAAACAACTTCAGTGGGGCTCTTCAAAGTGATGGACGGCCAGTGCCACCAAAACGTTCTCAACAGGAGCAATTGCAGCATTGGCAGATGAACAGGAGAATGCTTGTAAGGATTACAATATTTGATTGAAATTGCTTGTTACAGTTACGCCTGTTATTGATGAGCCTGTTCACTATTGAACCCCCCAAAAGTAAAAAAATAAAAAAGAAGAAAAAAACAACAAAATAAGTGAAAATTGAAAGGAAAATAGAACAATTCAGAAGCCTTTGATGGTATTAATCATATTCGTGATAGACCTATTGCTGTAACATTGGTAAATCCAGGTTTACTACATTGTTAGCATGCACTAGAAAATATCTGGGGGATGTGGCTGAATGAGTTGATTGTCTCGTTGGTGGTTCATGTCATATTTGCAGTTTTATTTCTCTTTCGTATAGGTGACTTTATGTTGAAATAATGCAGGCTTATTCTACCGTTGGTACACCAGACTATATTGCCCCTGAGGTTTTGCTGAAGAAAGGTTATGGGATGGAGTGTGATTGGTTAGTATCTACATATGCCCCTTCTTTGCTGCCTCTTTAAATATTTTTAGTGTTCCCAGCTTAATTTGTTTTCACACACAGGTGGTCTCTAGGCGCTATTCTGTATGAAATGCTTGTAGGATATCCACCATTTTATTCAGATGAACCCATGTCAACTTGTAGGAAGGTAAGCTTGATATACTTCTAGTTCTCTACTCTGATGGTGATTTCTGATGTTCCATGTGAGGAAATTTGGATTAGGTCTTCAGTAAATTGCACAGTTTGGGTTTGATAATACCAATAATTCATCAGGTTTACGTTTCACAAATTTTCTTTGTTACATCTTTGCTTCATTACACATTGTTTCTATGTTACTGTTGAGGATATATGCTGCCAGATGAGTTTACAACTGAACATCTTGGCATGCTTTATTGTAGGGATACTGGAGTTATTTGTAATTGTGTTAAATGATGTCAGTGGTGCTTTAACATCCACAACAGTGAAATGACTTTATTTTTGGAATCATAAGTCTCTGCCTACCAAGGCTACCCTAAAAAAAAGGCTGGAGTTGTGGTGCTGGCTTGTATGCCTTGTAATCTTTCCTTTTTTCTTCCTTCTTCTTGTTCATTCCCTTATTGCTAATTTGCTTCTCACAGGTACTGCAGTTTTTCTATATCTTACTGTGGCAAATGGTGGGTTGCATGCTTACTATCTTCATGATGATTAAGCCACATGCATAGAAACAAATATTGGCCTGTACATGTTGGGAAAATAGGTGCAATATATACTAGGCCGATTCATGCTGATGGTCTCATATTGCTGTCATATTGACTGATGCAGACAACAAATTGTCCCTTAAGGGACGAAATTACCAATACACAGGATATCTATTCTTCCAGCCGCAGTACAACATTAATTTAGAGATGATATTTTGTCGAACAAAAAACTGAAAAAAAGAAAGATTGCAGGGAAGCTCAGATAAAAGAAATTCAGACCCATACGTAATTGAAAGCTCAATATTTCTTCAATTTCTTTTTGTTTAAAATGAGATAGAACTCCATAGAATAATGGTCATCAGAGTGATGCGGGTCTTAGGGCCAGTCTAGAAGGACTGAGAATGAGAAGATAAAAAGGGAAGAGAGAGGACTGAGAAGGTGGAAAATGAAATGAGATTTTGTTCAATATTATCCAATCCTTTATATGGCTCCCTTTTGGCTTGATTTACCAATTTGCCATTCCTGTTGATTTAATTGACAAGCAATACAATGGCTAAATACCATTCCACTGACTGAGCGACGCTCAATGAAACAAGATTCCATTTTCATTTCATTTCTTGTTGTCCTAACCTTAAAATGAATGTATATATAATTGTTTTTCATTTATAACATGAAAATAGATGTGTAGCATAGCATATTAGTAATATGCAAGCAAATCATTTTTTTTCTCTCATCTGTGAGCCCAGAATTCCCTTTCCCATTTGTGATTGCAGGTGTAGGTGAATGAAAAGAAAAAAAGCTGGGCTCCGCCAATGGGGGGTGGGAATGCCTAGAGTGAGAGAACAACCCAAGAAAATCCCATGCATCGAGATCGCAGGTTGGATCATAGGGATTGTGAGAACAAATATTCTACATCCCAGTGGATTGTGAGAACAAATTAGAGATACGATTGTTTTTAGTACAGAAGTTCATATACCTTAGAGTGCATCTGAACTATTGACTTAGTAATTCAAATAACCAATTTGATTTAAGACGAAACCTTAAATTTGACCATTGATCCAATTTTAGTATCTTTATAGGATAAACTTTAATAGAGAACTTAGAGTAATGACAGCAAGTGATTAAGTACTGTAGTTCTTCATTTTAAATTATTAACTTTTGAGATATAGAATATGGAGAAGGTGAAATTGATTCAAGCACCGATGGAATCTATAAGCGTTGACTAAAATCCAATTTGACTTTGAAATAAGTGAATCTTTCCTAGATGGCAATAGTCTAGTATCCAAAAGTATTAGTAGCTTATGCCTCACAAAATACATGTTCCATTTGGGGAGAAGTTTTTCCCGCATTAGCCGATCTATTTTTAAAATATCATTAAGGAGGATGATAATTCAAATAAAAAACATAAGCTTGCTCTTTGAAACTCTTGTTAATGCTTTTGTGACCAAAACAAGATCTTTTAGGGTTCTTTTGGGTTTAGTTGCTAAACTATATTTAATACTTTATGTCTATAAAATGCCTAAAAGATAAAGCAAACTTAGTTTTCTTCATCAATTTCTCTTTCACATAGTTTGGCACCCATGAGTTCCATTCTTCCACTAAAAAATCTTTTAGCACCCACAACCCTTTTGTTGCAAAGATTGCTGTGTTGTTGGACAAAATCTTGAAGTTCCAAGTCAAGTAATCTATATGACACCTCATTTTTATTATATATAACAATAAACATATGAATTATTCATGCATAATAAATTAACTTATAAATATAAAATTTGTCCAAGTGACAATTTTAAATTCAATTAAAATTACTTAAAAATAACAACAAATTCTTACAGTTCATTAAGTTGAGTCTGACCTATATAAATCCGCTTTTGCCATTCTACTAGATTTAGTGTAAAATCCTACCAAAGTATGAGCAATTTAAATCATTTTTATCAACTTAGTTTAAATTTTTCTAGGTCTATTTTTTCTTTTCTTTTTTTCCTTCCAACTAAAATTAGTTGACCTTTTCTTATGGCTGCTTCATTTGACCCATTGGTTAAGTGTCTGACCACTGCACTTCTTTTCCTTATATTAACTTTTAAAGGTATAAATTGGGTCAATTTTATTAATATTGATGCGTCATTGGATCCGAACTTCGAACAGATTCAGGATGATCCGTTTGTCTTGGTTCCGGCTCCGTTCACTGAGTTTGGATCCTGCACACTACTAAAACGAACAGGAGGTCAGTGTGTCGGCGGGAAGTTGTCCCACCGAAAACACTCCGACGCTCAAGTTAGTAAACAGCCTTCGAAATCTGAGAAGGTTTCTGGAATTGAGAATTGAAAGAGAGAGAGTGCGAGAGTGTGTGGATCTCCAGATGAAAGAGAGGCAAAGCCGTCTTCTTGAATCTGGATGGTGGGGTGGTAGTAAATGGCTATCAGAAGCACGTTTGTAAGCCTTGGGTTTTTTGAGTGTCAGTAGAAAGCAAAGAATTGTATGTTTGTCTTGGTTGTCGTTGTGGGCGTTGTGTGAGTAGAAGTTTGCATGCTCTGAATGAGAATTCTAGGGCTTACTTAAAGGATGACAGGGTGATCTTCCTTGGTTGGAAGATGTGATCTTCTGCGTTATTCTTGATGGCCTCCATTTTACAGGGAGGCGTAATTTGCCAAACTGACTGAGATTGCTTCATTTCTTGGCGGTCAGTGGCTTTCCAAGTTGCTCACCTTCTATGCATTTTACCGTTGGAGAGTCCTAATTGGCAGAAGATTAGAAAAATCTGGCACATTCCTTATGGGAAGGGAGTTGATTTTGTCAATATCTTTTTTGGGTGCTGGCTGAGTTCGTGGAAGGTGCTGAAAGAGCCATTGCTGGTCGTCTGCTGGATCGTGGGCTTAAGTGGGCCAGGCCCGTAAAAAAGCCTTTTATTTTCGGCCCGTTACTACAGTGATTCCGGTTCAACGCTCGGGTTGACCGTTTTGGGCGCGAGTTGACCGCCTGTCTGTGTCTCAACGGTCAACGCTAGTGTTGACCGTTGGGAGAGCGTTTGGGCATTTCAGGATTTGGGCCTTCACCTCCTGTTGGGCTAATGTTGGATTTGGCCATCTAACAGGCTATTTGGGCCTTATATGACAGTTGAGCCAGCCTGGTTATGGTATACTCATCAGTAGCCCCCCATGCCGATGGTTAGAATTCTGACCTCCGGCATGTTCATGATGGGATGCCCCTCACTGTCCTTCGTTGCTTGAAAATCCCGGAGGACTTTACGAAAGGTTGAGGCGTTGACCAGATTTGTTGACCTTCTTTGGTCAGATCCGGAGAAGAAAATCAACCGGATCTGTTGATCGTCTTTGGCCAAATTTCAGAGAACTTTTTATGAGCTCCGATTGACGCGTGGCCATTAGCCGGCTTGTAAGGCCAAAAGTGGATACATGTCTCCTCCTGGTTGGACAGCTATCCAAGCCATTAATGTGTCAGAAGATCTGCTTTATAAGAGGCCCATTTGGGATGCAACACGTGGTAGGAATGATGGCGTGCCTTCTCGAGGAGGTTTAAGGCGTTTCACACTTTGTCGTTTAAGTTTTCCTCCTTACACTGAGTGTTTTCTCACGCCTCTGCTTTGCCTTCTTCGTCTTTAACCCGTTTTCGTTCCCAAAGAAAACCCTAACTCCTCTGTTTATTATGGCTTCGACCTTTGTTGCCGATATCTCTTCTTTCTTCGAGAGAGTGACGTAAAGGCGCTTTGTGTTGAATTTAACATCCTGAAGGACATTGCGTGGAGGGTCCCGGACAAGGATGATAGGGCCTTCTTTCCACCGGCGGGATACGTGACAGTGTATGAGACCCACCTGAGGAGCGGTCTCCGCCTTTCTCTTCCAGATGACTTGCAATTGATCTTTCAAGCTTTGCGAGTCCCCGTCGCCCAACTCCATGCTAATGATATACGGTATATTTGTACTCTTTGCATCTTCCTTTGTAAGCATTCTAGGTGATTGACAATGTCCATGGTGATGGTGCTATTTAAGATAAATCAGGAAGGTGAGTGGATTTTCTTGGTTCCCCGTAGTAGCTTGAAGATAAACACGGCCATCTATTACTCACTGAAGAACTGGAAGAATCGGTTCTTCTTCGTGAGGGTGACGGAGACCTGGCCCCTGGCAAAGGATTGGAGTCAGATGCCGGAGGTGTATATTAGGACGCCGTTTGTGGCGGAGACGGCGTCCTTAGAGTGGTTGACAAAATTGGTCAAGGACCACATCTCTGATTTCAAAAGGGATTTCTTGGTCTCTAGGGTAGAGACCAAGAAGGTAAATTGGGGGCCGCCTTCCCCTATTCAGAAGCTCAAGGCACCGCCGCAGGCGATGATGGTACGCCTGAAGGAGTCCAGGGGCCTACTCATCCGCCCCCGTCCAACAGACGATGACTTCATTGGGCCGCGGCCCAAAAGGATGACAGTGGAGACGCCCTCCTCATCGTCTTTAGGGCACGACTATATTGCCACCGGGATTTGCAGCGGCCCTGGCAGTGCCGCCGGGATAGAGAAGTCGTTTGAGGATCTGCCGGAGGCTAAGGGAGAGGGCGTTATCCTGGCGCAGCCCACACCACAGGTGGTTCCTCGAGTGGCACAGATGGAGACTTTTTCTGAGCCAGCTTGTGAGCCGCCGGTGGAGGCGCAGGAGCCGTCTATCGACTCTTCAGCCATGCAGATGCTTGCTGAGCAGCCGGTGGTTGATCTTGATCCTCCAACAGCCGCAGTGGAGGCCGTCGCTGGGGAGCCTGCTGCCACTGTAGACGACATCGATGAGGGGCTCCTGGATGAAATCCTGGAGGAGGCCGCCGCCAGCTCCACTCGCGAGGGCATTGCTTCTGGCCCGCCGCAGCCTGAGCCAGACTTGGAGGCCAGACCTGAGTGGCTCGCGTGGAGAGTCTGGGAGGTATAATCTTTCGTGATGCTTTCTGCATAACTTCTCCTTTTAAAATTCCTAACTTGTTTTGTTTTTTTTTTTTTTTTTTTGGTGTAGAAGGAGAAGGTGATGGCTGCCATTGCCAAGGTAATGGACTAGTGGGACCGGGTGATCTCTGACAGGGAGGCAGAGATTGCCTGACTGGATGCAAAGCTGGCGGCTTTGGGGGCGAAGCACAGGTCCGATGCCGCTGCCTTGCAGACTGTTTTGGCTGATACAGAGGCTGAGAACGCCAGTCTGAAGGAGGAGAATGCTTGGCTAAGGCAGGAAAACGAGCGACTCACTGGACGCCTTAGCCAGCTTGGAGGGTAGTTGACGGAGTTGGAGAATCGCCTGAGCCTCTGGATACACCCCCACGAGATCGAGCAGCTGATGTGGTCGCAGATGTGGGAAGGGGTCAATATATGTCAGCGTATTACACAGCTCATTGACTCTAATTTCCCGGTGGACCTGCTTAATATGTCAAATAGGTCCGCCTAGACCCACGAAAGTCTCGTGGAGGATCCGCGAGACGGTTAGGCGCCGCCTCCTTAGCCTTTTGCTGATTTTTGGTCTTCCCTTTGTATTATGTACACTGTAACATGTTTGAAAGCAATAAAATGAGAATTTTTTCACTTTGTCTCTATTTCTTTTTACTGATTTATGCTTGCATGTCTATTGTACTGGACGGCCAACTTAGTTAGCTGGCGGCCATTGCCTTGCTGCCAAAGGAGTGAAATCCTTAGGCTTCTTGGTAGGCCGCTATGTGTTAACCGGCTTAGTATTGGCGGCTTGTGAGTGAAGTCTGGTGGCACTGCCCAAGTGCTGACTTAGGCGGCCAGTGTTAGAGAAGAAATTTTCTCCCTTCGACCATCGTTGACTGATCACGCTATCTCCTCGTGGAGGAGGTCGTTGCGTATGCTGCGCTAGCCCCCTAAGATTTTAACCGCTAACGTGCCATTTGGATGACCAAGGTTTAGATCCGACCACATATGGGTTGCCTGGATGACCAAGGTTTAATACGACTGCTAACAGGCCGCTCAGATAACCGAGGTTCATACTAAACCACTTATGGGCTACCTGGATGACCAGGGTTTAAATACGACTGCTAATGGGCCGCTCGGATGATCGAGATTCATGTTCGACCACTTATGGGTTACCTGAATGATCAGGGTTTATTAACGAGAGGGTGTAGACTCTCTCGACTTAGGGGCAGTCTAGGTCAGGTAACCTACAAAGTAAACACATATATATATGCACACAGGAAGGGAAAGGCAGTATGCTAAGGAAACACTCATTTTGACGAATTGAAATAAGCAGACGAATGCGTGCACACAATAATGCAAATACGTACCTGTGCCCTTTATTGGAAGTAGCGTTTGAGGTGGATTGCGTTCCATGTTCGTGGGACTAACTTTCCATCCTGGTTTCGGAGTTTGCATGCTCTGTTTTGCAGGACGGCAGAGATTAGGAAAGGTCCTTCCCAATTAGGGGAGAGCTTATTGCGGCCGGCCAGCTTGCCTGTGGCCTCGACGCCTCGTAGGACCAGGTCTCCAACATCGAATTGTTGCGCCTTTATGTTTTTGTTGTAGTATCGGGCAATTCGATGTTGGTAGACCGCTGTCCCGCATTCTGGAGGCATCGTGGGCTTCCTCCAACAAGTTTAGGTGTTTCCTGATTTTTTGGGAGTTACCCTGTGGGTCGAACGATTCCACCATAAGACTTGGAAGCCCGATTTCGACAAGGATTACCGCTTCAGTCCCGTAACAGAGACTGAAGGGCGTCTCGCGCGTTGGATCTTTTTGAGTTGTCCGGTAAGACCAGAGAACTGAGAGGAGCTCGTCTACCTAGGAGCCCCCTGCGTCCTCCAGCTTGGTCTTTAACCCGTGGAGTAACGTTCGGTTCGTGATCTCCACCTGTCCATTCGCTTGGGGGTACGCCACCGAAGTGTGGACTAGCTTGATACCAAGGCTGGCGCAATATTTGGTGAAGCGCTTCCTGGAGAATTGGGTCCCGTTGTCGGTCACGACGACCTCAGTGATGCCAAATCTGCAAATAATGTTTTGGCGAAGGAATTCAAGAGCGTTGTGCTCCGTAATCTTCACCAATGGGATGGCCTCGACCCACTTGGTAAAATAGTCGATACTCACGACGATGAACTTCCTTTGCCCCATGGCAACGGGAAATGGGCCTAGAATATTGAGCCCCAATTGCGCGAAGGGCCAAGGGGTCTGAAGTGTCTTCAAGTCAGCGGACAGCTTGCGGTAAAAGTTACTGTGAAGCTAGCAGCTTTCACACTTCTTCACAAATTCGAGCGCGTCTTTTTTCATCGAGGGCCAGTAGTAGCCTTGTCGCATGACCTTGAAGGCTAAGTTTTTTCTGCCAATGTGCGATCCGCAAATCCTAAGGTGGACTTCGCCGAAAGCGTAGTCAGCCTCTTCGGGAGTTAGGCATCGGAGGTATGGGGTTGAGTAGCCACGGCGATATAGCCGTCCGTCAACCACAGTGTACCAGCTGCTATCTTTTTAATTCGCTTAGCCTTTTCTGTGTCTTCCGGCAATGATCCGTCAGCCAGATAGCTAAGGTAGGGCGTCATCTAGTTTTTCGCTTCGGAAATCTACATCGACTCCTGCTTCTCTATGTTAGGAGCATGTAGAATCTCCCTCATGTCCCTCGAGTACTATTCTAGATTTTCGGCCGCAGCGGCTTTAGCCAACTAGTTTGCTTTTCAGTTTTCAGTTCTGGGAACATGAACCAGGGTTAGTTTGTCGAAATCCTGGGCGGTCTCCTTTGCCTTTGCCAAGTACTTAGCTAGGTGAGGGTTGTTTACCTCGAAGTCTCCGTTAACCTGGTTAACGATTAGTTCGGAGTTGCTGTAGACCGTCAACTTCTTGGCAGAGCACTCCTTTGCTAATCGTAATGCGGCTAACAAGGCTTCGTATTTGGCAACATTGTTGGCTGCCGGGAAATCAAGTCTGAGGGAATACTTCACCTCGAACCCGTCGAGGGTCGTAAGGACCACTCCAGCGCCACTGCCAGCGTCTGTAGATGATCCGTCTACGTGGAGTATCCATTCTGGAACCCTGTCAAGTTGTTCCGCGCTTTCTGCGGCCTGCTCTTCGAGAACTGGGGTTGTGGTTTCAACAATGAAGTCAGCCAGAGCCTGCGCTTTTATAGCAGGTCTGGGCCGAAATTCGATGTCGAACTCGCCCAACTCGATAGCTCATTTTACCAGCCGTCCAGAAACGTCGGGCTTCTGGAGCATATTTTTCAGAGGCTGGTTTGTAAGGACCACTACACGGTGCACCTGAAAGTATGGCCTTAACTTCCGCGAAGAAAATATAAGTGCCAAAGCCAGTTTTTCTACGCAAGAGTAGCGGGTCTCTGGGCTGGTCAACGTTTTAATTACGTAGTAGACCGGCCGTTGAGTGTCAGAGTCCTGGCGTATGAGGACAGAACTGAGGGATGCTTTCGACACCGCCAGGTAAAGATACAGCTCTTCTTCGCCCTTGGGTGATACTAGCAACGACGGGCTGGCCAGATACTACTTCAATTCATCGAAAACTGTCTGGTAGTCTGCCGTCCATTAGAACTTGTTGGATTTGGTTCATCTTAGGGCCTTAAAGAAGGGCTGGTACTTGTCATTAAATTTCGCGAGGAAGCGTGACAGCGCTGCCAACCGTCCAATCAATTGCTAGACGTCCTTTACACTCCGCAGTGGTGCTATGTCTGTGAGGGCCTTAATCTTCTCTGGGTTTGCCTCAATTTTCCATTGGAAGACGATGAAATCCAAGAATTTGCCAGAGGCTACCCCGAAGACACATTTAGCGGAGCATCTCAAATGACTCTGCTAGGTCGCAGATGTAGTCGCCGGTGACCCTACTCTTGACGAGCATGTCGTTGACGTAGACCTCTATATTGCGACCAATCTGTTTTTCAAACATCTTGTTGACCAGTCGTTGATAGGTTGCTCCAGCATTTTTTAGTCCGAAGGGCATTACTTTGTAGCAGTAGATGCCTTGATCAGTCATGAATGAGATGTGCTCATCGTCCTCCGGACTCATCCGGATCTGGTTGTAACCCGAATAGGCGTCCATGAAGCTTAGCAGCTCATGTCCGGCTGTTGAGTCAACCAGCAGGTCGATCCTGGGTAAGGAAAAGCTGTCCTTTGGGCAGGCTTTGTTAACGTCGGTAAAATCGACGCACATCCGTCATTTCCCATTGCTTTTCTTCACTAGGACGACGTTAGAGATTTAATCCGGGTAGTTTACTTCTCTAATAAATCCTGTGTCCAGCAGCTTTTTCACCTCCTCTCAGATAGCGATCAGCTTTTCTACGGAGTGATTTCTCTGCTTTTGCCTGACAGGCTTCCGGCTAGGATCAAGCCTCAGCTTGTGGATTATCACCTCAGCCGGAATCCCAGGCATGTCTGCTGGAATCCAAGCGAAAATATCAGCGTTCCGTCGCAAGAACGTGATCAATTCATCGTGCAGTGTTCCGGCGAGTGAGTCGCCGATCTATACACACCTTTCCGGCTCCTCTGAGTTCAGTGGGACTAGATCTGTGGTTTCGCCAGATTGGGCTTGCTGCAGGGTTATCTCGTCTCGGTGATCGAGTTTTCCAACTGTTCTAGTACTGCCGCTAGGGGCAACCTGAGATATGTAGCATGTCCGCTCAGTAACTTGGTCACCTAACACCTCTCCTACACCGTAAGGCGTTGAGAACTTCATCTTGAGGTGTAAAATTGAGGTGACTACCCTGAACGTTGTTAAACACGGTCTGCTTAGTATAGCGTTATAAATAGAGGGTAGGTCGACCACCAAGAATGTGAGTGTATGACTCGCTGCTTTTTGATACGTGCCCCAGGTAACCTCCAGTTGGATGGTCCCTTGGATGGGCACTGGCTCATTGTCAAGGCTGTACAATAGGCCTTCGGCAGGTTTTAATTGGTTCTTTTTTAAACCTAGTTTAAAGAACGTATTCAAGTAAAGCAAATCTTTTAAACTACCATTATCAATAAATACTCGCTTCACCTGGTAGTCGGCACTACCGTTTGAAACGAGCGCGGATACAACGAGGGGATCAGCATAGGGGGATATTACATGAGTCAAATCATTATCATTGAAGCTAATGGTGTTGTTCGCCGTGCGCTGCTTCTTCCTTCCAGTCTGCTGCTCCTTGTCGTCGGCTGGGTTTTTGACAGGTCAGATGGAGACCATATTAACCACCCCTATTACAACCCGGTTTCGGGGAGGAAACGGCTCCTGCCTTTCTCCGCCAGCTACTTCAGAATTTTGCCTAGGGCCCTTGACAAACTTGGTGAGGTGACCTCTGCGAATCAGTTCCTCCATCTCCCTCTGCAACGTCTTTCAATCCTTAGTAGAATGTCCAGCAGAGCGGTGGAAGTCGCAGTACTTCGACTGGTTCCCAGTGTCTTTCTTCAGTGGTTTTGGCCATTTCAGGAATTTTTTTCCGCGGATGTACATTGGGACATTTGAGCGCGTGTCCGTCAGGGGCGTAAAGCTGGTGGGCCCGTGATCTCTGCGTTTTGGCGGCCCAGTCCTGTGTTGCTTCCAGCGGGAGTGATCACCGCCGCTGTATTTTCTTTCTCCCTCTCCAGGGAATGATCGATGCTGATCTGCCCGTTTTGGGCGTTTTGCTTCGTTGGCCTCCTGTAATGGCCCAAATCCTAGAATATAGAAAAATCCCTGATGTCAAGTTACAATTACAAAGGATGGTGATCCGGTTAACAAAGTGTTGACCGGAAGGCGTGAACAATTACAAAGGATGGTGATCCGGTCAACAAAGTGTTGACCGGAAGGCGTGAAGAAGGCATAATTTGGTCAACGTAAAATGTTGACCGAAAGGCGTGAAGAAGGCGTAATCCAGTCAACGTAAAATGTTGACCGGAAGGCGTGAAGAAGGCGTAATCCGATCAACGTAAAATGTTGACCTGAAGGCGTGAAGAAGACGTACAGGAAAACGTGAATGGATGGAAGGACGGGAAAGAGGAAAGAAATCCGGTCAACGCCAGTTAGTTGACCGGAATGTATTTAAATAAGAAACATGAATCCGGCCAAGGTCAATTAATCAAAAAATTTAATAAGGAAACTCTTCGAAAAAGTAAGGCCATAAATAACTTAGAAATTAATGAGAAACTCTTGGAATGTAAAACCATAAATAATATACTCCGAAACATCCCCCTTAGTGAGACCAAACCAAACGACGGCCGCTAGACCCAAGGCCTATAAATAAAAATTAGAGGGCGTGAAATAATGCACGCAATAGAGTTTTCTAGTAAAGGAAGATCAAAAATTCAAGGCGAAATAGAAGAAATCCAGGCAAGAGTACTCACCCCTGTTTTTAAAGTTTATGATTATGCATGTTTGCTACGCGAGTATATATGATATTCTTATGAAATTATGTATGTATGATGTTTGTTCTGTTCTTGTGATTTATCGTTCTTAATCGCATGTTTAAAAGAAACCTTGATATTCATGGTGTTAGATTTTATTCTGCTTAAAGTATATGATTAATTGTCGACCTATATGAACTGTGATAATTGCATGTTTAAAGAAAAGACTTCTAACTTTTAAGAAAAAGAGTTCCGGATTTTGAATGATTAAGAACTTTGGCTTTTAGAGCTTCGGACTTTAAATGGAGATGAAGAGCTTCGGATTTTGAATGATTAAAGAACTCCGGATATTTGAGCTTTGGTTTTTAATGGAATTAGAACTCCGGCTTCTGAACTATGGCTTTCGTTGAAAAATAGCTCCGGCTTTTGAATTTTGCCTTTCTAAGAAAAGAACTCCGTCTTTTGAAAAAGAATTTCGGATTTTAGAGCTCCGGATTTCAAAGAAAAGGAAATCCGGCTTTTTGAACTCCAGCCTTTTGTGAAAACAACCCCGGCTTTTGAGAAAAGACCTCCGGTTTTAAGGAAAATGGACTCCGACTTCTAAGATCAAAGCTATAAGAACAAGAATAATGTATGTAATCCGGACAGCAAGTGAAACTCTACGACTTTCGACTTTCGAACTATGATGGATGGCCATGAAAAGATATGAACTATGAATCGAGTTTCCATTAAACTTGCTGTTAAAGATGGATGAAGGATATTGGAGTGACACTCGAGGACTGCCTTCTGGGCCACCGGGGGAGACTTTTGGACTACGGCCCCGTATGCCGAGTTAAAGGTATTACCTCTCGCTCCGGTGAGCATAATAAGGGGATACGGCCTTAGGTTATGGGGTTATGCACAACCCTTCCTCGATGTTGTCCGCTCCCGTCCGGTCCCTAAAGATGATAAGAATTTCCAATGGTTTTTATGAGTTTTCTGAAGACAATAATAAGAAAAAGAATAAGGAAATTTCGAACTAAAGAAGAAACCATATGATGATTTTCGTCTGCTAAGTTATATTATGAAACTCTGTTTTGATCCGCTTATACATATATATGCTAACGTTTTCTGCATGTAAGTATTCTGCTGGGCTTTGTGGCTCACTCTTGCTATTTTCAGATGAAGAAAGGGTTATGGAGGACGAAGTTGAGTAAGACCATATGATGTAGCTTGATGACATAGTTGGCCGGAGCTGATCAATGAAAAGCTTAGTTTATTTTCCTTTTTATGTTTTGAGAAGACTTGTAAAATGATTCCACTGTTTAAGAAATCTATGGATGTTAGTATGCTTCCGTGATTACTTTTTGGATATTGAAATTGAAAAGTCTAGTAAGCATCTCAGGCATTTCAGGTCCGTCTAACCTTAGTATTGGTTGGCCTTGTATGAAATTAAAACTGTAAGGCCAGCTCATGTAGTTCGGCCTTTTGAAATCCTGTGTTTAAATGAAAGGTTTATGCATATGAAAGAAAAGAAAAATTTTTATGTCCACTAAATTTTATCCATTAAACTTTAAGGCAAGGATTTAGGCTTGACGGCGGCTTTATGCGGTGGAATAAGGCTGGTCCGTCACACCTCCTCTGCCGCTGTGTAGGCCTGGGTGATTGACTCCGCCTCCCGGAAGGTCTGGGGGTTCTTATGGGCCAGGTGTTTGAAGAAGTCCCTGTAGGTCAGTGTGGAGATGAAACTGGGCAGTTTCATCTTCTCCGTGATCCGGGGAATCCTCCTGGCCTCTGCCACAAAATGGTCCAAAAATCGCCGTGGGTTCTCTCCTGACTTCTTCTTGATGTGGGAGAGGTGCCACAGTTGCTTTTCTTCCCATCAGCTCGAGGCATATTGAGTCAGGAAGAGATCTGTGAACTCCCGAAAGCTGCTGATAGTGCCTGAAGGGAGGTGATGAAACCAGATGCGGGCATCTCCCTTCAACGTGAGTGGAAAGTAGTGGCACATCGCTGAGTCTTCCAACCCCTGTAGACTCAGATGGGTGCGGAAGTGATCTAGATGGTCAACTAGATCATTGCTCCCATTGTATGAATCAAGGGAAGGCATCTTGAACTTGGTGGGCAGTTGAGGGTTTAGGATCTCCGTTATGAAAGGAGATCTGTCAAAGTTAACAGCGCGCTCATCGTCCTTGAACACGCGGTTCTAAATCTTATCCACCCGCGGATCCGCTCGGGCAGCGTTGGCAGATCTTTTAAAGTTGAGGTAAGCTTCCAACTCTGTTTTGTCCCCGGGGGGGTCCAGTAGCCAGCCGGCTACTGCCTCCGGCGGACCTGGCAGTCCTGAAGGCTCGCTCCTGGATTGAGTTCCTATTTTCTAACCAATAGTATCGGGGATTTCTTCTTTCCGAACTTTCTCCCGGCGTTGTGCTCCCATAGCAGTCTTCTTGCTTGTTCTAGCCTAGGGCGCGCGAAGAGGCTGGGATTGGATTATTCGTAGGCTTCTCGGGCCTTCTGGCCGGCTTCTTCTTCCTGTGGCCATCTTTTTTGGTGGCCAGCGCAGGGACGGCTACTAGTGGAGCCACCTGCGGTGGCTGTTCTTGTCGAGAGCAGAGTATTTGGAGCAGACGGTTATTGGTCTGTATCTGCTCCATCAGTTGCTGAAAGAAAGGCACTGGCGCCCCGCTTGTGGTCCCGTTGACCAGGGTTCCAGCAGCGTGGTCCTGGTTGGGAGAAGTGGCCTCTCTAGCGGGATCACTAGATTGGGCTCTTGTATTCACCATTGCGGATGAATCTGGCAGTGAAAAGAGAGCGTTGTGAGGAATTGGGGTTGGCTTTTCGTAAGCGCTTTCGACAGACGACGCCAATGATGCGTCATTGGATTCAAATTTCGAACAGATTTGGGATGATTTGCTTGTCCTGGTTTCAGCTCCGTTCACTGAGTTTGGATCCTGCACACCGCTAAAATGAATAGGAGGTCAGTATTTTGGCGGGAAGTTGTCCCACCGAAAACACTCCGACGTTCAAGTCAGTAAATAGCCTTCGAAATCTGTGAAGGTTACTGGAATTGAGAATTGAAAGAGAGAGAGTGCGAGAGTGTGTGGATTTCCAAATGAAAAAGAGACAGAGCCGTCTTCTTGAATTTAGATGGTTGGGAGGCAGTAAACGGCTGTCAGAAGCACGTTTGTATGCCTTGGGTTTTTTGAGTGTCAGCAGAGAGTAGGGAATTGTATGTCTGTCTTGGTTGTTGTTGTGGGCGTTGTGTGAGTAGAAGTTTGCATGCCCTAAATGAGGATTCTAGGGCTTACTTAAAGGATGACAGGGTGATCTTCCTTGGTTGGAATGTGTGATGCCCTACGTTATTCTGGATGGCCTTCCTTTTACAGGGAGGCGCAAGTTGCCAAACTGGCTGAGATTGCTTCCCTTCTTGGCAGTCAGCGGCTTTTCACCGTTGGAGAGCCCCAGTTGGCAGGAGATTGAGAAAATCTAGCACCTTCCTTATGGGAAGGGCGTTGATTTTGTCAATATCCTTTTTGGGTGCTGGCTGAGTTCGTGGAAGGTGCCGAAAGAGCCATTGCTGGTCGTCTGATGGATCGTGGGCTCAAGTGGGCCAAGCCCGTAAAAAGCATTTTATTTTCGGCCTGTTGCTACAGTGACCGGTCAACGCTCGGGTTAACCGTTCTGGGCGCGAGTTGGTTGTCCGCCTATGTCTCAACGGTCAACGCTAGCGTTGACGGTTGGGAGAGCGTTTGGGCCTTTCAGGATTTGGGCCTTCACCTCCTGTTGGGCTAATGTTAGAGTTGGCCGTCTAACAGGCTATTTGGGCCTTCTTTGACTGTTGGGCCAGCCCAACTATGGTATACCCATCAAATATCATTATTATTTATCTTATATTTTAGTGTGACTCTATTAGTTCATGTTAGTATTCTTATCTTTATAATGATTACCTTTTGTACATTTTATTATTTGATTAGCTAGCATTCTAATCTATGAAATATAACAATCTTATAAATGTCTTACAAANGAGAGAGAGAGAGAACTGTGGAGGGTGGTGAATTTATTAGAAAATAACAATTCATAGCAATATGTATTTCAAATTATCAACAAAATGTCACTAAAGTTTCTTTAATGCTTTAGAATTCTTGTCTATTACTAAAATTCTCACACTATTAGGCCTCAGGGCCAAGTTTTTAGTTTTGCTTATGATTCTTTGTAATGGTTGCAACCATTACAACACATCTATAATGGGCTATGACTACAATTCAAAACCATGATCAGATGGGTCGATTAGGTGGTTGCCTTCATTTTAGCATTGATTTACATGAAAATTAGGGAAGGCATTCAGTATGGTATAATTTGATGGCCATGTTTGCTTCAGCTTTTCTCTAGCTCTTTGAAATTTTTTAATGTTATGATATTACTGTTTTTCTTTTGCTGTTCTCTGATTTAGCTTAGTGCTTCTCTAAAACTACGCTTCTGTTCCATCATGCATATACATACATCTTTCATTATTCTGTGCTCTCTCTCTCTCTCCCTCCCTCCCTCCCTCCCTCCTTAAGAATGTGTGCACATGCACAGATGTGAGATGTGTTTGTGAAATGATGTGTTTGATTGAGATGTAGTTCAAGATTTTTCTTTGAAGCTTGACTTGTTAGGTGCTATGTCTCGTACTTGCAGAATTTTGGATGTGTTTTTTTGCATATTTTATTTCAGATAAAACCATAAACTGGGTTGAGTTTCTTCTATAGTTATGTGCATTCTTTTTCTCTGTTTTTATCTCTTCTAATATGCACTTAACATCTCTTAAATCTGTCACCCCCCTCAACCCCCTGCCCTCCCCCCCAAAGAATAACTTGTGTTCACTTCTCTACTCAGATTGTTAACTGGAGGCATCACCTGAAATTCCCTGAAGAAGCAAAGCTATCAGAGGAAGCAAAAGACCTCATATGTAAACTCTTGTGTAATGTTGACCAAAGGCTTGGGACAAACGGTGCAGATGAAATAAAGGTAATGCTTTATGAGTTGCACTCTGATCATTTAGCTGCACTTTAAAATGGACTTGCATCTGAGCTTGCTGCGTGGTTTTACTTCTTCAGGCTCACCCATGGTTTAAAGGTATTGAATGGGACAAATTGTATCAGATGGAAGCTGCATTTATTCCTGAAGTTAATGATGAGTTGGATACACAGAACTTTGAAAAGTTTGAAGAGGTTTGTCCGTTTTTCCTTATGTTCATATCTGACAAAGCGAATTGTTCATTGCTTCAATGTATGTTTCTTCCCTTTCCTTGCAGACAGAGAACCAGATTCAGCCTTCCTCAAAATCAGGTCCATGGAGGAAGGTTTGTGCGAAAGCCTTGCTTGCCTTTAGAAGCTTAAAAAAATAGTTTGATATCCTTTCCTTTTAGTTTTCTACTTGTTTCTATCATGAACGCAATTTACACCCTTGCCTCTCCATTCTTCCAACCAGCTTGGTAGAAAGCATTTAAAGGATTTGTTGGTGATGATGTAGCTGTGTATAAAGCTTGCTTGCCTTTCACTTCTACCATCAAGCAATCTCATTATAGATTTGATTGTTGTATGCAGTGCATGTGTGGGGATTGACTAGATAAGTAGGCTCTTATTTGATGATTCTCTAGCAGGTGGTTGATTCTAGATAAGTAGGCTCTTATTTACTTCTAACACTATAAATTAGGTGATATTGAGCAGTAGGCTGCATCCTTCTGCCTCCTTTTGTTATCATCTGTTTCAGAACATTTCAGTCCAGACCGGCGTATTGGTGTGTAGTCTTTCGGCCATGGATATGACATTGAGACACTTAACATCTACTGTTTGTTTCAGAAATTGAATATGTGTTGGTAGCAGCAGAACTATTTAAAGTGTAATTTGCCAGGCTTTTTTTTATCTCCTTATTATGCTTGGTGGTTTTATTCAAAATTCAAGAAGCTGAGGAGAACTGTCACCAAGTCCATTTAACATAGATCTGACTTGTTCTGTAAAGCATGAATTACATTTATTCTTTTTTTTTGTTTTTTAAAGATGGAATCTTCTTACGCAGCTCCTTGATTGTTTGCCTATCAATATATGTTCTTTCTCTTTTTGGTGGTTATGTTTCTAATGTCCAGTTATTGCTTTTTTATGCTTGTTGACTTGTGTGCAGATGCTTTCATCTAAGGACGTCAACTTTGTAGGATACACGTACAAGAATTTTGAAATTGTAAATAATCATGAAGTATCTGGAATTGGTATGTTGTGCACTATCAATTTGTGTTCAATATACACATGTTTATCTGCATTTAGATTGACATCTATCAGTCAATCCTTCTATTTGCATAGCATGCATACAAGCACATATAATAGGTAAATTTCTTTATTTTGCAGTGTGGCTTTCATATGCTTCCAAACCTAGTACTTTACTCTTTTATGTTCACTTTATACTACTGATTTCTAGAAGTTAATGGATGATAGATATTCTAAGTCATACTTTTATAGCATTATTTTTGGCATAATTTGACCTTATTCATCCTCAACAAAATTGAATTGGCCACTAGGTATATTCATATATTTGATTTGACTTTGAAGAAACACTGATATTGCCACTATCGGAAACTACAATATCATTCAGATAAACAACTAATATAATGCACCCAACGCCAAAGTAATGTCCAAAGTCAAGAACATCCTCACCAAATTTTTCAAATTAGGCATGTGGTGATTGTTTCAAACCATATAATGACTTTTTCAAACAACAAGCATTCCAGACTCTCCATGAAGATTACCATTTAAGGAAGGCATTTTTTCACATCCAATTGATACAAGGGCCAATGATGAATAGCAGCCAAATATAGAAAAAGTCGCACAAGTATCAAATTGGCAATAGGAAAAAATGCATTGTATAGTCCATCTCATGTGCCTGAGCCATTGATGAAAATATTAGTATCGGTATCGATTATAGTTATATCGATATTAGATATATCAGATAATATATATTGATATCGAATATATTTGATGAAAAAATTTTAAAAATCGTAAGCTAATAGAGTTATATCAGTCAATATTTTGAATATTGACTGATAAATCAGCTATATTTGCCTATATAGAAATATATTGTGATATTGTCATGATGTTGGGAAAAGTCAATATCAAGGGGGTCCCCGATAGCGATATATATCGGCTGATTTGTATAGTATTGGTCGAGATTTTCATCCATAGTCTTAGCATACTCTATCACCAAATGAGCCTTTAACCTTGCTAGAGGGCCGTCAAGATTTCCTTTCATTGTATAAATTCATTTGTAGCCAATAAATTTCTTTCTAGTCATTAATAGAAACAGATCCCATGTTTGATTCTGCTTAAGGGCAAACGCCTTGTCCTCCATAGCTGCTTACCAACCAGAATAAGATATAGTTTTGGAAACTTGTAAGAGAGCTTATGGCAGAGACAAGCCTGCATTGAGGTTGAAACACGAGATTAAAAAATTGTAGTAGATACATGATATTTGGCACCACTACAATGACCATTACGAAATACAATTGGAAGATCCAAGTCAATTATCAGAGAAGGATCCATGTGATTTTGTAGACAAGAGGATCGGCTCAATAAGGTTTAGCTCAAGAGCATTAAACATTTGATGGGTACCATGAACATAGGTATGTGAAATAGAACTAGATAGTGGAAGGGAAGATAGATATTAATGAGTGACTCTATAGAAAAGAAACTTGTCCTTAGGAATAGAGGATGGACTAGAAGAAAGAAACTCGTCAAGATGGAAACAAATGGACTCTCAAAATGAAAAATCAAAAGAAATTAGAAATCATCCAAAGTAGTGGGAGAAATACCAATACCCTTTCTAAGTTTGAGTATACTTGAGGACAATACCTTTTTTATGATTGGCATCGGGTTAAGTTATTTGAAGTTGAATACCCTAAATATAGCAGTCACACCCAAAGATTCTTGGTGGGATAGAGTGTAAAGGTTTATCAAGGAATTGAATATATTGTGGATCTCCCCCAAAAACACTGCAAAGGGCATTCAATTAATGAGATAACAAGCGTTCAGTATAGCTCTACTTTAGAAAAATTTGAGGACTCTCATATGAAATATGAGAGTCCTTGCCACTTCTAATAGATATCTATTTTTCTTTCTATATCTCCATTTTACTATGGGTATTAGGAAAAGAGTTTTGATGGAGCATTCCATGCTGGGGCATAAATAAAGTAAATTTTGTAGACAAGTACTCGTAGGCATTATCACTACATAGAGTTTGCGTCAAAAAAGAGAATTGATTCTGAATATCTATAGAGAAGGCACAAAAAATTGAAGTTAAGTCAGATGATGCTTCATTAAATATAACTTAGTAGTCGTGAATGGACATTTATAAAAGTTACAAACTATCGAAAGTTTATTTTAAATGATACAGGACATGGATCCTAAATATGTGAGTGAATTACCTTAAAAGGAGTAGAACCTCGTTAATTGACTTTAGGATAATATAACACCTGATATTGTTTAACAAATTGACATGGCTCACAAAATAAAATAGAACTAGAATGTAGCCCAGGATACAATTGCTTTAGGTTTGATAGCGAAGGATGGCCTAACTAATAGTAAATGTCAAGGGATGAAGGAATTATACATAGACCAAGCTTTAGGACAAAGCCCACCGATGATCCTCCTATCATAAGATTATGAATTCATCACTTGTAGAGGATCATACAAGACAGCAATGATTTTTTCTTGTAAATTTACTTATAGATAATAGGTTAAATGGAAAGAATGGCAAAGGTAAGTCAAATGAAAAGCGAATAGTCATGATCAGGAAGTTGTGCTAATATCCTTAACTTTAACCATAGAACTATTAGCCAAAGTAACAACATGAAGAGTAAAACATGGTCTATGATAAGACAACATACCTGAGGTCTTTGTCATGTGATCCGAGGCACCAAAATTGATGACCCAAGTTTGAGATGCAGTTAAGAGTTAGGGTATGAATTCACCTATCTAAACAATGGTAGTTGTAATAGAGGTTGCTTGACCAACCAGTAGACATGAGTAGTCATCTGCAGATAAAGTTATTGTTTCTTTTGTCGGTGCTGATATGAATCCAGTTTCTCCCTCAAACGATTATAGCATATTGATTAGAAGACGTCGTTGGCTATCCATATAGCTTCTAGTATTTGTTTTTGTGTATAACTAATGACACCAGAGTGAAAGAACATAAGTTTTCCATCTTTACCGCCATGAATGTTTCAACCCATTCCATATCCACTGCCTTGAATAGTGAGCCATGATCTGCCGAAGCCACGTGATTTTGCTTAACTAGTAGGCGGCAAAGCATCATGATCAACACCCTGGATCTGAGAGAATACATTATTAAGTGGGTCGCCTCAGCACTTGGTAAATTTGGGATCAAATAGTCAAAGTCAGATCTAAGCCCAATAGAAAAGGACAAGATAGTCAACTATTCACAATCCTCATGCATTTTTCCACTTCTAAAGAAGTCGACATCGGTAAATTCAATTTTTTGTAGAGCTTCTTAAAGTCACAAAAATAACTTGGACATATCAAACATTCTTGACATATTTTATTCTCTAGAATAGAGCATGCATAGAAACTCCCACAAGTTCTTTGCTGTATTGGTATGAGTTGCTAGAACAATTGCCCTTTGCTCCATCAAGTTAATTAAGTATCATCCTCTACTGGGATTTATTATTAAACCAAAATTGAGGTCATCCGCTAAGAATTATGGTTGAGCAGTTTATAAATGTCAAAATCGAGAAAGGATTCCATTGTGCATATTTAAGTTGTAGGTCAAAACAAAGCCTTGATCACTTAGAATCATCTTTATCACCCACACTTGCACCGAATGGATCAATCATTGAATTGGGAGGTCATTGGTGATATGATCTTATCCATTCCACAGATAGCAAGGATGATAATCTTCCTCTAGGATCGATAACTTGACTCATTAAGGCATTGATTAGTTATCTGAGTGAACAGGGTAGAAATAATCTCACAAGCAACACTTTGGGACAGACTTGTAGCCATCAAATTAACACTTTTGATTTTTCTGAAACATAGGAGAAAAGAAGAATCACCGAGGTGAAGAGGAATAGGAGCACCATCAAAAATCTCAGTAACTGAAAATCACAAAGCAAAAATGGCCAAACGATCAAAAATCACAAAGCACTCTCAACAAGAGTACCACGAAAAATCTCACGTACAACCAATCCGCGGACACTGGAGGACCGTACACCACAAAGCAAAAGTAGAACTTGTGCCCCACAAGACTACTACCATGTAAAACTAAATAAATGAACTTATTCAGCTTTCTATATAAAATATAAAGAAATCCCAAAAATTCACAAATGACCAAGGAAAAAGATGGAAACTCACTGAGTATATTAGAACATTAAGTCAACTTTCAAGAGCAAGAAACCGTAGAGCAAAAACACCCTAATTTGGGGAACCAATCAGATGACAAAAATTAAGATGTTCTGCAAAAAACCTGATTGGTTTGATGGTGTATCTATTGTTGATAAAATATAATTGGTTTGGGGCTTTGATGTAGAAAGAGGAGGTGCTACCGGAGGTAGCAGCTAGAGTTAGGAAGTTACCATGCTCTGATATCATGTAATATCATAAGAGAGAAGTGAATATTCTTGGATTTGGTCTCACACACACACACACACACACACATATGTAACGATATCTACAAATAGTAAAAATACTGAAATACCTTTACAAAGGATTATACCATAGTCTATCCAAAAACATGTCCTAACACCTAGAATGTGACATTTTATTTTCACCTTATATTGCTGATTTCTACAAGCTAATGGATGAGAGGGATTCTAATTTATACTTCTGGAGCATTATTCTTAGTAATTGGTATAACAGATCATAATCTTGGCTTTGGTCCTATTCATGTATATATGTGTTAAATGGGATATTTACAAATAGTACTACTACTAATACCGTTATAAAGAAATATATCATAGCATATTCAATTGTATATTCAAACACCTACTATCTGTCTTTTTATGCTCACTTTCTATTACTGAATTGATGTGCCTCCACCATTGCAGCTGAATTGAAGAAAAAGAACACCAAGACTAAGAGGCCTACCATTCAATCCCTATTTGGTACGTTCTTCTGCTCTACCCTTATCAGCTACCAGCTTACCAAGCATAGCATGAACATGATGCTGCCTAAGTTGTAATTATCTAGTTTCTCATTGTTTGAAGTGACAGCAAGAAGCTTTTTCTCTAGGTTCATTGCGCCTAAAAAAATTCCATCCATTTTGTTTGCTTTGAATCATTATGTTCTGCAAATTTCTCTACCTTCTGTGGCGTTTAACATTTATTGTTTGAGCATCTCTTTGGTGCTAAATGGTAGCAAATGGATTGACTAAATAGAGCCTGATCATGAGCATCTGTGACCACCATGCTCCAACTGTTGTCCTCAAGCCCCTACTACTACTTCTACCTCCACGACTACCCACCATTGCAATCCCTACCTTGTCACTACCAATACCATTGGAACCTCACCTCCACCAATACCCATCACAATCACCCACCATCACTAAGACTACCATCACCGCCACCATAACATTGTTGCCACCACGTAGTTTTAAATCCTGGTTCCAGAGTGTTGTGGGCACATCGTCATTAAACCTAAGAGGCATCATTGACCACATTTAAATTTATGGCCAGCACATCTACTCCCAATGCCACCACCCATACCAAAAATGCCATACACCTGCAGCCACTAAAACATCAATTCTGCTGCCATCACCACGGCAATAGTGGGAGGGATGATGATAATGTTGGCGGTGGTGATCTTATCTATGATGCTGCAGCAATATTGGTGGCGGTGATGGTGTTTATTGGAAAAATAACTAATTTTTATACTTTTTCATTAATCAGTAGTGTATATATGGATGCTTACATGGTATCAATACAAAATGAAATCAAAATCAAATCTTAAATAAATAAGGAACCATAGTTAATTGTAATCAATTACATTAATCATGATTTCATGATATCCATTAACATAGCATTTGCTAAATAGCTCTCCCTTCAAGTAGGTGCATAGATATCATACGTGCCCAACTTGGACAGTGATGTTTTGAATGGACCACTAATAACAACATGGTTCATTATATCTGTCAGCTGATCAGCATTCTTGATGTAGAGAATCATTATCTTACCAAAATCAAATTTTGATCCTACAAAATCAAAGTCGCCATAGCCCACAATATCTAGATGTCCATTTCTAAATAGCATAATACCTTTACCTTGAGATAACTTTAGGTAAGCTAAAATACGATTTACCACATTCATGTGCTGTTATCTTGGATTAGGCACGAATTGAGTTACTGCACTCAACGCATATGATAAGTCAAGTCTAGTGTGGGTCAATAGATCAATTTTTCAATTAATCTTTGATATATTTCTTTGTTTGTTGGAATCTGATCTGGATAGATAGACGAGGCATGATTCATCTCAATGGGAGTGTCGACTGGTCCTTCTAATAAGACTGTTTGCTAGAAAGTTCTTGACCTAGCCTGACATCTATGAATAAAAGTTTGATTTGTTGAATATGTTCATTGGCAAAACAATGAAGACTTTCTTTTCCACACAACAACACACAGTGATCATCTTTTTGATCTGATTCATTTATGGCCAGACGTTGGTTTAATAACTTAGCCAATTTATGGCCATTCCTTCATTACCACGTCTTCATGCTGCCTACAGAATTCTTAGGTACACTTAGTTACATGAACAATTACCGGAACAAGCTATACTACTTCTGGCCACTTCTAATTCACAACTCACTGCCTTCCCTGACTGAGATTGAGCATCATGCCCAGATACAAGGAGATCTTGCACGTGCTACTGCATATTTTTGGAAATTTTTTCATTTCCTGGAAATTCAAGGAGTAAACTAAAGTTTCCAGAAGCTCTGCTGAGGCTGAGTATAGAGTTACGTTGTCTACTTGCGGTGAAATCCTATGTTTGGAGTATGTGCTTTATGATCTCCTTGTCCAGCATTCCCAGCTGGTTATTCTTCATGTGACAATCAAGATACACTTCATATAGCAGTTAACCCAATGTTCCATAAAAGAAATAAACATATTGAATTCGATTGCTATCTCATTGGTGACGAAGTACAAGAACAAGTCATCTCAAATGCCTTTATTTCTGAAAAATTCAGGGTGCCTGATATTTTTTCCTAAGGCCCTCACATATCCCATGTTTCATAATCTATTGTCCAAGACGGTAATTAAATATTCTCCCCCTTGAGGGTGGTGTTAAAGTACATTGTGTTAAAGTTCATCTTGCGTTGGGTCGGACCAACAGCATTACATCAGATCGGCTGATTTGCTTCAGAAACCAGTATCAAACTCGGATCAGCAACAACTAATCAAATTTCAGCAAGACAGAAACATATCAACAAAATAGAGGAGCAATACGTAAGCAACTGAACAACAACATATCTTCAGTACATCAACAACAGAAACGGATTATAAGCATTGCAGATTGATAACTGATGTATAACCATTCCAGATCTGTTATAGGTTAGTTTTACATTCTGTTGTGAGTTTGGTAAATTATGTTGATGTAATTGCTTGTATAAAATATTGAAGAAAAGGAGATGAGAAAATCTCTTGCATGGGTTCGTTTTATTTATATATATATATAGAGGATTATTGACATATATAAAAATATA
>JAODPA010153679.1:0-14765 GCA_025585075.1 Nepenthes mirabilis
ACCAGGACAAAGTTGGACCCACTTTTGACAATGACCCCACCACAAAAGCTGTCTTCTTCTTCTTTCCACCCTTCTTCATCCCTCACCGTGTCTCCCCTCACAGTACAGTGTTCTCAATTTCCGCACTCTCTTTCCTTCTCTCACTTTTTCTCTCGTCTTCCCTCTTTTTCAAGAACCGTAGCTTGTGAGTTTTTATTCTGTCCTTCGTCTAGAATTGAAACTGAAATATTTCTAACTTTCTATGTGGGGAATCAAACGGAACCTTCATCACTTTGATTTACTAAGCTGACTATCTGAGTAAACTATGTATCTTTGTTCATTTGGTTGCTTAGAAGGGAAGTAAAATTTTTCAAAATTATTCTTTACTTTTTCGGTAACATTTTTTGCATGAATTTGAAATGGTGGTTGATATCTGTCTGTTTTCAGATCCATTTTTTAAAGGTTGGCATGTGAGTTATCGAGCGTTAAATTATTTCCATGCTTTGAAATGAAGTAAATAAATACTATTGAAGAGTTAAAACGGATGAGCATATCTCCTCTACTTGCAACATTTCCGCGTATCCAGGTCTGTTCATTTATGAATTTTTGGTATCAGAAGGATGAACTTCTGGGTTCGTTCAGATTTTCTTTGCGGTACTGGAAAATTTGGGATTTGGGTATTGATCGTCTTAATGAACAGCTTTTTTAAAATCGTTTCCGTGAATAGTCTTTTTCTTTCATTTGTGAACCCCTCTAATAGTTGACCATCTCTGGGGTTTGTGAATTTGCCCCCTCCCTCTATCTCTTTTTCACCCTTTCCGATTAAGGGTTTACTGGATTGTTCCGTACCAACTGCGTTTTCTGTGGTATTTGATTGATTTTGGGGCTGGATTGTGGAAGTATTGAGTGTTAGTTTGACATCAGATTAGGGTGTTCCTAAACTGAGAGAACTAATGAGATGTATGTTGATTTACAGAAAGTTAAACTTCTAATTTTGTAATTTTTGTCTTAATTCTTTTGTATCTTTTCAGAATCTTCTGCAAAACTTGACGTTGTGTGAGCTTATTACTGTTGTTTATTTCGTTTTCTAGGATACAGTTCACTGTTTTGGCATGCGAGTATTGGAGATTGGTTAATTCAAATTGTTACCTCTACGGTATATAAACTCCTCAACATCTTTTGTTTTGAAAGTTAGATACGTCAGATTAGTGTGCATGATCTTTTTGGTTGATGCGTTGCATAGATAATATGGATGATCTTTTTTGGTTGATGCAGTAAATTGAACTTTTTTGGGATCAATCACATCATAAAATTAACTGCTTTACTGGAGACTTTTAAGACGCAGAGGTGTTAGTTGTGCCATCTTCCTCTCTAGTGAAATGAGCAAATGAAACCTGGGGATGAAGATCCTGTAGAAGTAAATCATAGAGAGCCCAGCTTTCCTTGTGAACCATGTCAAGTGAATCCAGAGCCAGGCAGTACAGGGCAAGATGGTTCCAGTTCCTGCAAGGCTCCCTTGACCAATCGAATGGCTTTGTTAACGAGCAATGACAACTTTGCTTCCAGTTGCAGTATGGTTTCCTTATTCTCATCTCTTTTTACATGGACGCAGTAAACTATGCTTAAGATTCAATATATGCTTATGATTTTCTTTTCTCCATTTATTGTAATTTCAGGTGATTCCTCAGTAGGAGTTAACACGGATGGAAGGTGTGTGTGATTTTTCTTGGGAAAAATAAATAAATAAAATGTGATTTTTGGAAAAGACTATATTTGGTGTCAGCTATAGTGCTTCATAATTTTTTTTTGTGCTAACTGGATGATTCTTTGCTTATGACTTTTGTTAGGGATTATCAAGATGAAGACCAGGATAATTCGAAATTCAAATCAAACGGGCATGTAAAAAGATCAAGTTCATTGAATGGGTTTGATGGATGTGGAAAATTTAACAGTCATAAGGAAGATAGAAGCATATTGACAGACGTGGAAATAACTGGAACAATTAATGGCCGTGAAGTACAAGGTGATCATGGAGAAATTTCTGATGAGTCATTGGATGAGGAAAATGGAACAGCTTGTCCCTTTAGTGATGAAAGCATTGCCGAAATTTGGATGCCACCAGAGCCAGAAAACAAAGAGGATGACTGGGAGGATAGTGTGGCTACTAAAGATGATGATGACGATGAGTTTGGTGATGGTATGAAATGGGGAAGCCCAAGTTCCTTGAATGGCTTTGAAGAGGGTGTCAATAGGAGCTCCCTGTTTAAAGAGGAAAAGGCAAAGGCAATGGAAGAGGTAATGAATGGGAAGTTAAGGAGCTTGGTGAATCAAATGCTTAAATCAGTTGGTATTGCTAATGTAGAAAGAGATGGTGACTGTTGGGTGGATATTGTCACTTCTTTGGCATGGCAAGCTGCTTCATTTCTTAAGCCTGATGGTGTTGAGGGTAAAACAATGGATCCAGGCAGCTATGTGAAGGTCAAATGTATTGAAGCGGGATCTCGCAGCCAAAGGTGTTAAACCTTACCAGAACTTTTTTCTGTGCACAATCAATGTGAAAGGGGACTTGATTTCAGTCTTCACTAGCTTTCTTGAAGCATTTTTCTTGTCCCTGACTAATACTTTGATGACAAAACATTTTGGTTGTTGAATAGAATCTTTAGGATACAACATTTTTCTTTTGCAATTGAATATATTCCTTCTTGATTACTTCAAGATAATTTTGCGATGCATTTCAGTGTGACTTGGAGTTGTCATATAGTTATTTCTATGATTAAGTAGAGTGCAAATGATCAAACCACAACTTTATATTTGACTTTGCAGTGAACTAATAAGAGGCTTGGTCTTCAAAAAGCATGCTGCTCACAAACATATGCCAACCAAGTACAAGAACCCTAAACTATTGCTTATCAGGGGAATGCTTGGTCAGTCTGCTGGATTGTCATCATTTGATTCAATGATACCGCAGGTAAAATGATCAACGTTTCTTTGGTTTCAATGTGATGTATTTGTACTTCTTGTTCTGATTATGTTCTTGTGAATAGGATAAAGACAATCTGAAGAAGGAAAACCTGAAAGATAATCTAAAACCCCTCATTGAGAATTTGGAAGCATGCAGGCCAAATGTGGTTTTGGTGGAGAAATCTGTTTCGCGTGACGTACTAGAGGCAATTCATGAAATGGGGATAACACTCGTCTTTGATATGAAGCTGCATCGTTTGGAAAGGGTTTCTCGCTGTACTGGCTCACCCATCTTGTCTGCAGAGAATATGCTGAGTCAAAAGCTGAAGCAGTGTGATTTATGTTATTTTGAAAATTTTGTTGAGGAGCATGCTCATGTTAGCAAGGGTGAAAAGAAGCCACGCAAGACCTTGATGTTTCTTGTGGGATGTCCCACACACTCGGACTGTACGGTAAGTTTCTCTTTTGCTGTTATTGTAATTTATCCCTTATGCTCTTCAATCATATAAGTCAAAGAACTTTGCAATGCTCATATTTATGAAAAATTATTGAAACTTGGTGCTGCTGCCTCTAACTACAACTATTTGTTGCTGATGTTTGCATTTGGTTATGTAATTAACTTGAAGGTTACTGAGATTGGCGATCTGGTTGATTGTATTGTTCTTGGTAGAAATAATGCTGAAGGCTGTTTATAATTTAGATATTAGTGCCTTAGATCGTTTTAGTTGATGCAGTCTAATGACACATGTTGTGGATCCTTTGGCTCTGTGCAGCCAACATCAGGGATGACTCTAGAGTGGGTGCCAGTGCCCCCCCCCCCCCCCAAAATTGCCCCCTTAAAATTAAGGGTGATTGTTGGGGGTTGAGGGTAAAGCTTGCCCTTGCTGAATTTACCCCAAAAAATTGTTTGCTATCAAAATTTGCCCTGTACATGGGGAAGAAATGGTGAACAAGTGAAATGATAAGAACAGAAGAAAGTGGAAAGCTGTGGCTTAACATTATCATATGGGATGGAGAGAAGGTACAAATAAGTTGGTAAATATCAAAATTACAAAGAAGGCTGATGATAACAGTGATTGATAATCATGTTTCTATTGGGGAGAGGAGAGGGAGTGAGGAAGAAAATGAAAAGTTAATTCTCCTTAGAATTTGGTGGTATATGGCGTTGCTGCGGCAATTTAGAGGGGAAGCGATACAAAAAATAGTGATTTAAATTAACTTATGGAGTGGCTGTGGAAATGTTTTTTTATAATTTGCAGTTAAAATTTTCTTTTCTTTTTTTTTTTTAGTTTAGTGATAAAGAACGATATTCATCAACAAATATTTATACTTACCTTAAATTTTATCAAATACTTTTTGATGGGTCCTGGAACCCTGAGCCTAAAATCACAGACGCAGGCCCAAAAAGTCGAATATAAAGGCTGGCCCAAAAGGCCCATAAGCCTTTTGGGATTCAAACGGCTGGCTCGTTTCCGAGCACTTGGCCACCCGGACGGACGCTGAGACCCATCTGGGACGGGGACCACCAGAAAGACCAAAATGACCCAGATGCCAACTCAGCGCATGATGCCACGAGCAACCAACGGCTCCTGACACGCCGTGCCTGCAGGCCATGCGCCTCTGAGCGCCGTATCTGCAGACTGTGACAGGTGTCCCTGTCACAGCAGCATCCCCAGTGGTGGCGATGGTGGCAGACAGCCCTGACATGCCAGCGCCACGTGTCGTCTCCCTTACGGCAGCACGCTCCTTATAAATACCCAACTTCAGCAACCAGAGGGGGACCTTTTGCTTCTTCGTCTTCCCAACCAGACTCTAGCAAAAAACCCTTCAAAGAAGAAAGAAAAGAGAGAAGTTATATTTCTTGCATTGTAACATCCTGAGGACGTAAAAGCTTCCCAGGCATTCATCGTTGTACTTTCTCTTCATCATAGTGAAGTTTCTTGGACTGCTCGTCCACCACCGTGGTTTTTCACCCTTCGCCAGATTGAGGGGTTTTCCACGTAAACTGAAGTGTTCATCCACTGCCCCCGTGCTTTTCTCTTCACTCGACTTTTACCTACTTTGTGTTGCTCCACTCTGTCCGTACGCGTGCCTAAGAATCCGTCCGTACTCAACAAACGCGCGGCCAGAGTTAACCGGACGCAACATTGGCGCCGTCTGTGGGAAGCGACTGAAAGTCTGCTTTTCACATTTTCCACAAGTACCCAACAATCTAAGCTTCGAATCTCTCAATGGTGAACACAAGGGCGCAAGCGAGCGCAGCCCCCAGAGAAGCGGCCTCGCAAGGCGGTGGCGCTAACCCCTGCGCTGGGGTTGAGGATCATCCCGATCCAGTGGTGAGGGGCTTGGCCGCCCAGGTGGCTGGTATGTCACAGGCCTTCGTGACCCTCTGCTCCAAAATCGATCAGCTTAAGCAGGCGGCTCCCGACAGGGCCTCACAAGCTGAGGCGCCGCAGGTCGGGAACGAAGGAGGCAGTCGTCGCGAAAGACCTCCTAGTCGGCGGGAACACCCGAGGACCCAGGTGGCTTCCAGCAGCAGAGCGCCACGAAGGGTCGAGGACCAACCAGGTCCTCGGGTTCAAGGAGAAAGCCCCGAGAGACGCCATTCAGAGGCCCTACGGAACCGCCGCGACCACGACGATCAAGAGGCGGTTCCCCGAGATGCGCCCCCATGTTGCTCCACTCTGTCCGTACGCGTGCCTAAGAATCCGTCCGTACTCAACAAACGCGCGGCTAGAGTTAACCGGACGCAACACTTTTTGTTTAAGTTAGGGTTGAATTATAATTTTAAGACATTTCGTATATATTTATTTTCTAATCAAATTGTTTTCTCAATTCCTCGTCTATCAATCTTTCTCCTGTATCAATCTCCGATTCATATACTTACTCATTCCACATCTCTCTGGTTTGGTTCTACTTATTTTTAAGATTGACATTTAACTTTTTGTTATATTTTTTTTATCTCATTTTATAATTAAATAATTTGCTTGAGGTTTATTAGAAATATATTTATTTAAAGAAAAACAAAAGTAAATGATCCACTAATCACCAATAGTACACATGTAAAAATACTGAAACAAAGCAAGATTGGTGCATATTAATTTAAAGGATCTTCTTTCGGATAGGACCTTAAAAGAAAATGCCCGATTGTCTTCACACCAAACCACAAAACTCTATTTTCCATAAAGGAATTTATTTTAGTGGAAAATTTATTTTATTAAATTTGCTTACACTGAAATTCTACATCTGCTCTAGGCCAAGTTGTTGGGTTGATAAGTCTTGCTTACTCAATTGTCGTATTATATAATCAACACTATGTGGTTGTAAATCATTTGGACACATCTGTTTATTAGTTGAAAATATAATTAAAATTACGAAGGCAAAACACAGAGATCATTGTCTGTGACATATACTACTGCTAGAATCAGGTGCAATGGTCTACTTCCATATTTCTTGTCTGCTAGACATATATTTCTATTAGTAAGATTAGAAATCAATATTTGGGCCTTCATCAACCAACTTAGCTTTTGGGTTGATGGTTCTGTTGACATGTTATCATATTAGCATTTACCAAGTGGTCACAAGTTTGACGTTTGGAACCCTGATTTTCTTAGAAAAACATTTGTGCACTGGGTAAGAGGCATGTCTATGCTTAACCTAGCTTTGAGCTCAAAGGGCCATTGCAAGATGGTAAGAATAAAAAACCACTTTGTACAAGAGAGAGAGAGACAGAGAGAGAGAGAGAGAGAATACAAAACCATTATTACACATTCACCCAGGAGCTTGAACTTTTAGGTCTGATGGTTCCTTGATAGTGTTCACCTAATACTATAGCCTAATGAATAAATTGTGAACAAGATCTTGAACTAGGCTTAAGCTCGGATTAATTTGACTAAACAAGCTTGACAATTTAAAAATTGGGCTTGGCTCAACTTGTTATACTCATTGTCTAGTTTTGCCAACTGCTTCCAGTTGCTCCTAAATGTAGTTACATATCCTATTGTAAGATTGTCTACTGTTGTACATGTCCATGGCATGCATAGACGGACTAAGGTGGGAATTTAGCTACTGTGGGAATTCAATGATGTTTTTGGATGCTATGACTGTGTAGAAATCAGTTTGATTTCTAACGGACTAAAGGTAGCTCTAAAGCTGCACGGCTGATCATCATCTATTTTTTGAGCCTTTGAGAAACATTTGCCTTTTTAATAGGGCTCCTTCGAACATTCAATCATGACTTTCTTGCATTCAACATTGATTCTCAGTAAGCAGTTCCTTTTGACTGGTGTCTTGGTGTTTGTGTGGTAACTGAATGGAGGCTGATTTCCAGGACATTGTTTTGGGTGAAATTAATTGATTTACATATTAATTAGATGTCAAGAAATTTGGTATTGCAGATTTTATTGAAAGGATCTAGTAGTAGTGAGTTGAAGAGGATCAAGTTTGTGGTACGATGTGCAGTTGTGATGGCATATCATTTTATCCTTGAGACTTCTTTCCTTTTAGATCAGAAAGCAATGTTCTCGACAATCACCCTCGATGGAGTAGCTAACCTCTTGCCCACTAATCAACAAACTTTACGCGTTGGCTCCTATAATTCAAGCGTTTGCCACAGGGAGACTACAACAGCAGCTGCTTCAGGATTTACAGATGATCTTACTGTCTCCAATGGTTTTCATGAGGGGTCTGCTTATGTGGAAAAATCTGATGTATTGTCTGCTGATCAACAATCGACATGCATTGACCATGTTAATTCAAGTGTTTCTTATAACCAGGAGGTTGCAGCGGCTGCTTCAACCTATGCAATTGATGTCCCCATCTCGCATGGCTTTCATGAAGGACCTGTTCACGTGGAGGAATCCACTTCTAAAAGTTCCCAAGGTCTTGATATTCCCATTTCCAATGGATTGCAGGAAGGATCTCCCAGCATGACCTTGGCATTGGAGCGCAAACCCACAATCTGTTATGAGCCTATGCCAGCTATTTCATCTAGGATGTTGTCTATTTCTGAGTCGCTTAAGAAAGTGATAGGGGAAAATCTTCCTCTTGTTTCTCCTGCTGCTTACCAGTCTATATGTACATACATTGATTTAAATGAACCGGAGTCAAAGGCTCACACATCAGCAGCTGACGATGTTTTAGCAGTAGATATACCTGTTCGGTGGGATACAGATGCAAAGGGTTGCTCTAATGAAGAGAAGTTTCTTAACAATGACTCCCAGCCCTTGGCTGTTAGCTCTGACGGCGGAGAGGATTCAAGAAACATCCGTGATAGGGAGGACTGCGCAGCAAGCAAGGATGACATCAGCACTGTATTGGATTCTGAGAGCATTTTGGTGTTGATGTCTAGTCGAAATGCATCAAGTGGAACTATCTGTGAGCAAAGTCATTTTTCTCATATCAAGTTCTACAGGAACTTTGATATTCCTCTTGGGAAGTTCCTGCGTGATAATTTACTCAATCAGGCATGTTAGATCAATTAACTTCTGAGAACTACATCTTTTGTGTATATGTGATTAAATTTCTCCCAAACTGCTGCTAAAATATATCACCTGATCCTGTTGTATGGTCAACACGATGGATAATGAGAAACTTTAGCGATAATATATTCGCTCCGAGTTACAAAATTGTTTACTTCTAAATGGAATGAGCAGAGATAGTGAAGTGAACCTTGGTTCCTTGATTTTGGGGATTTTTTAATCTCTTGAGAAAGCTGATTTACAGCTGATTCTTTTGTTTTCTGTTATTTGTTGGATTGTATCCTAAATATGAAACTCATAATAACTGTGGCATATGCAGAGTCTCCAGTGCAAGACTTGTGGTGAGCTACCCGAAGCTCATTTCTACTATTATGCCCATCACAATAGGCAGCTCACTATAAGAGTTAAACATCTTCCAAATGATATATGTTTACCTGGAGGATCCGAAGGAAAACTTTGGATGTGGAGTCGCTGTGGAAAAGGCAACGGAAAATCTACAAAAAGAGTGCTCATATCTTGTGCTGCTCAGGGTTTGTCATTTGGAAAGTTCTTGGAGCTTAGTTTTTCCACTGGTTCTTTATTCAATAGGTTATCCATCTGTGGGCATTCTCTCCGCAGGGATTTCCTCCACTTTTTCGGGTAACAACTTTGTCATTCAGACTTGCCATATAATGTTACATTTTAGCCTCTCAATAGAGGGTTTAATAGCATATTGAAAAAAGAATTTTGATGAAAGAATAGGATTGACTAGAAACTTTGCTCTCTGATAGTATTGATTTTAGACTTGGCCATAATAAAACTTCCCATCTCTAATTAGTTAATTAAGTGGATCTCATTTATCTCTTTGGCTAATCAAGCCATTATTTCTTCGGAAGATAGCAAAGGTAGTGCTAGCTTAATTATTTTCTTTTTTTTGGGTGGTGGTGGTGAATCTTTGGTTTTCTTTTCTGGCTGGTTGTGGTGAATTCCACTGAATGATTATAAAATGTGAATTCATTTCCAGTTCTTTTGTCGTTTGTCCATCCTTCAATCATCTATTGGTGTTTGTGCCCTGATAATTTGTGATATTTCACTCCATATGCAGATTAGGCCCCATGGTTGCGATGTTCAGATACTCCTCTGTTGCAACGTTTACTGTTTCTGTGCCACCTCAGAAGCTGGATTATAATAATTCAATTAAAGGCGAATGGCTGAAGAAGGAAACTGAAAATGTATGTCCTCTTCCTAGTATACATCCTTATGTGGAACCTTGCAGATGCATTCTTCAGCTCAACTGCTTCCCTCATTCCAAAACTCAACAGAAAAGGGAAATATTGGTGTTATAGAAGGCGAGTGTTTCCTTCCATTTGCAGTGATAATCTTCCTCTACTTGTTGTAGGTGTACACAAAAGGCTTACTATTATTTAATGAGGTGGCCAACTATTTGAAGAAAATCAAATGTCGATTTTCTGGTGTAAATCTGATCCAATCTGGTTCACCAAAAGAATTCTCTGATATTGAAGAGACTCTAGGCAAGGAGCGATACAATTTTGAGGTTAGTCTTCTCTTTGTCCTTTACTTGGTTCTTGCTCTGTTGTTTTACTCTCTAAAGTGCATCTAGAACCGTACTCCATAGTAAGATGTTCTCATGCTAAGCTGGGATGTGTAGATGGATTAAATGGTCGGGATTTCGTCATACTTGTACATTGTGATCCTTCTTTAACAGTTCTATTTTAGATAAATCATCATCTTTGGACATTGAGATCCTTATTCTACAGTTCACTTTTAGATCAATCTTTCAAAATTCGTAACTGAGATTACAATATCAGGCTCGGCCTGCCTTCTACATGTATACAGTAAGTTATGCATGTGCAAGTAAATTCAAAATTTAATTGGACCTCTTCTCACCAAGATTTTCATTTATACAAATTTCATGCCACTTAACACTTGGGAAGAAGGATTGAGGGTGCCAGTTCCCTGTATATTTTACTAGGTGTTTTATTTATGTAGCTTACTGGGGGAATGGATTACCTTTGGATATCCAAACTGCAAATTAATTAATGTGATTGTCTTTGAAACATTGGTGAATACTATTCTCATAGATCATGGGCCATAACCTTAAAGTAATGGTGGAAGTATATTAATCGCATATAGGATATTCATCCATCTTCTACTAAATTAACTTTTGATTCCTCCTTTGATTAGTTGCTGCTGTCCTGTGTGAGATCATCCACAAAGTCCTACAAGGCTATGAACCACAAGGACTAGCCATGCTACTCCTATTATGTATTGTGAAACAAGGATGGACATGAAAAAAAGGGGAATGTGAATGAAGGAGATGGGAAACCTCTGCATCACAAATGCAAATATTGGCCAATAGTATCAGTGTTGAGCTCCTGATATTGATATTTTTCAATACGATAATAATATTACAATATATTGTTAAAATAGTTCTGTCAGCTTATAATTTTTGAAATTTTTTTTTTGGATATATTCGATATTAATACGTATTGTCTAATATGTTTGATATTGATATAGCCGCAACTAATATTAATATTTTTATCCATGCTCTGAATAGAATTTCATCAATTTGCTCTTATATTTCCCTCCCTTTTTCTCCTCTTTTACTTTCCTGTTTTTGGAGGGGGTTGGTTATGCAATCCATTCATCCTAGTTTTGTTTTGTTGTTCCGCCACTCTCTGCACTGATAGTAGTTTGATGCAGTAGTAGTCATTGCCCATTAAGATGAGCTAAAAACGACTTTTCCTGTTTTTTTTTTCCTGTTTCATGTATCTGCTGCTCAGGAGAACATCAAGACTAGATGTATCGACAATGGTCATTCTGTACGCAATCTTCTCTCGTTGAATCGGATAAGACTGGAGCTTCTGCTTGAAGCATGCATCTGGAATCAACGTCTGCAGTTGTTGCTTTCTTATTCTGCGGGATCTGGTCTGACTACTCCTGGTGATTTGGTGGAACAGGGATTGGACTTGATTTATGGTGCTGACAGGGAAGTCGAAGCAACTCCAGCTAATGCAGCAGTTGAAATGACACAACCCACGGCGGATAATGTTCACAGTGCAGGAACTGAGGGTACAACAATAATTCTGAATGACAGTAGCAAAGTTTCCAAGAATTGTACGGACATGGAACTCCAAGTTGAGAAAATTCCAGAATCAGATGGAACCTTGATGAAGGCAATTCCCCATGAAGTTGTGGTGCAAGGACATGGAGAACAAGATCTTTTGACCTTGTCTTCCGTTGACAGAAATATTCAGAGGCAAACCTCGGGGAATTCAGTGCCTTCTGTGTCATCTCTTCAAGCATTTGTGAATCCATTGAATCTTCTTACTGATCCTCAGGCTAATGACAAGAATGGTTGTGCAGAGAGTATTGCTGTGTCTGGTCATTTATTAGCAGATAGAATTATACCCATTATGGCTGATCAAAGGGATAGTTCCTTTGCTGACAACAATGCATCTGAAAAGGTTGCATCTCTGCCGGTTTCCTACTTGGAGAACTCCAAAGGATGGGTCTGGAATCCATTTCCAGAAATATGGCAGGAATTGCTAAATTTCGAGAATTTGCTGAAATTTAAACAGTCCCAACCGCCAGGTTTCTTGCCTGTAGTTTCTCAAGTGATCGTCGAAGAGGGATCAAGGCTTCACATTCCTTTCAGCAATGGCGACTACATTGCATCAGATTATGAGAGTGAAATCTCGAGCATAATAGCTTGTGCTCTAGCCTTAATGGGAGATTTACCTCCTCCAGTAGAAAATCTTGACGAAAGTGCTCGAAGGGAGATATACAGTGCCAATAGAATGGCAGAGGGCCCAGTTGGCCTGCCTCGTTCCGTTTCTTCACCTTCACCACAGTGGTCGTCAGGCATCTCTTACGATTCAGATCAAATTCGTCCTACACCGAGCATGTCTATGGAGTCACGCCTCTCTAGATTTGATGGGCTGAATCTGTTGGACTCTTTGGTGGCTTTTAGTGCACTTCACCCCGAAGTGCCTCTAGGCTTAGAGGAATATCCTGGGAAGGGAAAGTATTCAGTAGTTTGTATGTATGCCCGTGAATTCCGTGGCCTTCGAAATCAATGCTGTCCGTCGGAGATTGATTATATTGCTTCCCTTAGCCGGTGCAGGATCTGGGATGCCAAAGGTGGGAAGAGCAAATCATTCTTTGCAAAAACACTAGATAACAGGCTCATTGTCAAGGAAATTAAGAAGACGGAGTTTGAATCTTTCATGAAGTTTGCCACCTATTATTTTCACCACATGAATCAGTCATTTGAGTTGGGTAACCAGACTTGCCTTGCGAAGATTCTTGGGATTTATCAGGTTTGCTGATTGAACATCTTTCTTTTGACAATGCTACCTGTTCTCTTCCCTCTATTTCTTGGGCCTCTTAGCTTTCCTTATATATCTGCAGGTTACCATAAGACAAACAAAGAGCGGGAAGGAGATGAAACATGATCTGTTGGTGATGGAGAATCTCTCTTTCAGTAGAAACATTATCCGTCAATATGATCTCAAAGGTGCATTGCATGCACGGTTCACCCCTGAAGCCGATGCTACGGGAGATGTTTTATTAGATCAGAACTTTGTGAATGACATGAATGCATCTCCTGTATATGTTGGTCAAAAAGCAAAGCGACTCCTCCAACGGGCTGTTTGGAATGACACCACATTTCTCAATGTAAGTTATTCCGTAACAAGATAAGGGGTGGCGAGCATGTCAATTGTGCTCTTAAATATGTCAAACTTGGACCAGAAGATTACAATTATTTGGGAGAAAACAGAGAAAATTGTTCCTCTTTTACTTGATTTCAATTCTCTAATCCTTTATTACTGGTGCCTTTTCTATCTGAGTTAACAACACTGTTTATTACTAAAAACTTGTTAGACTTTTCAGTTATGTGATTTAAGTCTTAAATTTCATTAGAAAAGGTGACATACTGGCAATTCTAAGCTTTGGCACATCTTCTTCTTCTTCTTTTGCTAATCCCTTTTGTTTTTATAAAACTCGTAATCTCTAGGTCACAATAAAGCAATCTCGTGGTTATATCAAGGTTCACACTTTGATTGAATAACATTACCGAGAGAAAGAGTGATTGCTTTGTTGAGGTTTTTGTTATTGAAAGTGTAGTTCCCTTGTTTCCGTGTCTCATTTGAGTAGTTTGAATCATAGAGATGTGCTAACTATTTACAACGTTACATTCATATCTTGATTGGGTCAACGGGAGGTTTGTATTAAAAGATGCCAAATTTTGGAAACATGCATAATAAGTAACTAAATTGCAGGTTGCAGTCATGTTATTTTCAGCTAAGCAGGCATGGTCGGGTTTGATCTATGCTGTTGATGGGTCATGTCAGATATTGCATCCCATTAGCTCCTTTTTTCATGCTACGAAGCGAGCCATACTTCTTTGATGGTTTTACATTCCTGTGATTGCAGACAATAAACGTGATGGACTATTCTCTTCTTGTGGGGGTGGATCGACAGCATTGTGAGCTAGTGTGTGGGATTATTGACTACCTGAGGCAGTACACGTGGGACAAGCAACTCGAGACGTGGGTGAAATCCTCGCTTGTCGTTCCCAAGAACGTCTTGCCTACCATCATATCGCCACGGGAGTACAAGAAGAGGTTCAGGAAGTTCATGGACACCCACTTCCTGACTGTACCGGATCACTGGTGCTCGCAAAGATCCTCAAATCCCTGTAAACTCTGTGGCATTAGTGGCGACGATTCTCCTCGAGCAAAACCCAAGAAGCACGACGAGCAAAATGGCTTGCCAGTTTAGCTTTTATTGGTCAGTTTCTCTGCAATCCCAAGCTTTTCTAGCCATTATACTACTGTGAATAGATTGTCACATTTCTCATGTATAAACTCCCTGCTATTCCGCCATTTTTCGGCAAATTTAAGGAGATAACACTCATTTTAGGCTAGGTCTGTGAAGCCCGCTTGAGCCTACGCAGCGATAAATTTTGTTAAATACACCGAGGATTTGTGTATAGTGTAGGTGTTTTGGTCATTTGTGTAAAGATTTGAAAGCTATTTCATGGCATTCTTTTAACCCTTTCCATACACTCTGTTCGTTTGGACCAGTTGATTTGTTCCATGAAATTCAGGGGAAGAGCAAATCCCAAAGTACGGACATTCCATTCTTCTTATATTTTAGTAAATCTCTTGGCACATGCTTTTGGATTCAAGGCAAATCGATACTAACAATATGCCAAAAGGTGGTGGCAGTGGTTGTGGTGGCGGTAGTAGCAGCTAGTATTTGGTGGATGTCCATCAGCTGCGGTGGTTAGCGGTGGATGCTTCCTTATCTTCTTCTGTTTTATTTTTTTTATTATTT
>JAODPA010153690.1:0-14765 GCA_025585075.1 Nepenthes mirabilis
AAACTCTAAAATATTAAGTAAAAAATACATGTATATAATAACATTCAAAGTGATTGTGTAAAGAGTGGCATATGTATACTATAAAACAAGGATTACCAGCAAAATCGAAGGTGATGGGTATTAATACCTAATGCTCGTGCCATGGATTCACTTCCCTAGAGTTGGGCCCTGGTGCCGTAGAGGCCTAAGGGATCCAGATGACAGAGCTGGCTCGCGAGACACAGTGGGCTTAAAATCCGTTATGGCTCAAAGACTTAAGATTGTCCTTGGACGTTATCCAGCTTGTAAAAGCGGCGTGATAGAGATTTGATGGTTGATCGTGTCAGGCTGCAAGAAGAATGATGGCCAGCAGAACACGCGGCCCTACTGAAGAGATGTCTCACCAGGCAAGCGTGTATACAATTTTCCTAACATAGCAAAAGGAGTTTACAGAGTTGATGGCAGAGTTTCTAGCACATGCCGGCGCCACATGGACTCTTATCAATGGGAAGCTTCACCACTATAAATACATTAACTGTTAACTAAATAAGGGATCAAAGTATTCATTCTTGCAAACCATAATAGAGAGAGAATAGAAAGAGAAAGAGAGGGCTCGTGTTGTAAGAGTAACTCTTTAGAATTTCCATATATTTAGTCCTCGGCCTCCTGTATTCAAGTGTATCCTATAACCAAATACAAGATAGTGAAATAGTTATCGGACAAAAGTCCTATGGTTTTTCCTTCTAATTCAAGAGAAGATTTTTCACGTAAAAACTCTCTGTGTGACAGTCCACGTACTCTCTCTACTTTGCACATCCACTACTTGGTATTGCTGTTAGTTCCTCATCCCAATTAGAGTAAGAATTCAATGACACAAAATTTGACGCCCTCTATGGGAATCACAATGAAAAGTCAACTAAGCGCATTTCCCAAGAAACTCAAGAATGGTGAACACCTGAGGACAGACCAGTGCTCCTGTTCGCGATGCATGCTCAGGCACCAATGGCCCTGCGCCCTTCATCCAAGTGGAGGATCATCCTGATCTTTATGTACGAGTGTTGGCACTGAGAATGGACGATGTGTCCAAGGCCTTCCAAGGTCTTTGCTCAAGGATAGATGCACGGATGAGGGAGGCACCATCAAAGGCCTCTCAAACTGCAACATCCCAGAAGAAAGGAAAAGGGAAGAAGCACCCTAGTAAGCATGTTGCTCAGCATGAGGGCCCTCAGATACAGGTTGCCTCGAGTAGCAGGGCCCCATCGCACCTCCAATGGCGTTTAGGCCCTCGGATATAGGAGGAAAGCCCAAAGAGGCAAAATCATTGCTGTGTCCATAACGGCCAGGAATGCACAATCAGGACGCGACCCCTATCGAAGAAGTCCCTTTGAGGACTAGGAGCCGCCTAGGGCTGTAAGCTGCGCAAGACCCCTACGAGTTGAGGGCTTACTTCAATAAAAAGAAGATAACAGCCGCGCCTCAGGTGGAGGAAAAGCCTGACTGGGTATTTTGTCGGGTTTTTGGTGATGCCGAGGGAGGACCTACTGACCTCTATAGGTTTCCGTTCACAACGGAGATTAGGACGAGGCCGCTCCCCCCAAAATTCAAAATGCCAAACCTCAACGCCTACGACGGGAGTACAAATCCAATGGACCACCTGGATCACTTCCGTCAGCATCTAAGCCTTCAACACTTGGATGAGTTAACGGTGTGCCAGTGTTTCCCTTTGACACTCAAGGGAGACACGAGGATCTGGTTCTACGGGCTGCTTGCGAACTCTATCTATTCATTCAACGAGTTGGCGAAAACTTTTCTCTCCCAATTCGCTTTCAGCCGAAGAATGGAGAAGCAAACATGGCACCTGGCTTGTGTGAAGTAGGGGGCCAGGGAAAGCCTGAAAAGTTTTTTATCCCACTTCATATTCGAGGCCAGACAGATCTCGAAGCTGATTGATAGGGTCAAGCTGACCGCGTTCCTGTCCGCATTGGAGGGGGGTAACTTTTTCAAGCACCTTGTGCATAAGGGCCCGCAGACGTTTAGAGAGGTCGAGAGTATAGTGATAGCTTACGTTGCTGTCGAGGAAGCGAATGATGCAAAGAGGCTCGTCTAGGTGGAAAGCCTCCCTCCGAGGACAATGGAAGGAAAAAGAAGACCCAAAGACCGACAAGACTTTCGGGCACCTAGGAAGTAGCAGAAGTCCGAGTAGAACGTTCATAGGGAGTATAGACCCATCAACCTTACACCCTTGAACGATCGACGTACCAACATCCTGATACAGATTTAGGATGAAAAATTTCTAAAATGGCCCATGGCATTGAAGAATCTAGAAGTTGGTGACCATTCCAAATATTGTCATTACTACCATTATGGAGGCCATGGTACCGAGGACTGCAGAACATTATAGAAGGAGATCGAGGAGCCGATCAAAAGAGATCACTTCAACCGCTTCCTGCAAAAACCTGGGTAGTCGTCCGAAACAACTGAAGCAGGTGAGGCTGACCAGCCAGGAGGCAGAGTGGCCGCGGGGGTGGTCAATCTGATATGCACCCGCCCGGCCAAAGGTGGCATTCGGGAGGATCCAGCGGTAAGGAATAAGAAGCCTAGGATAGAGTCTAGGGATGAGGTCATTAGTTTTTGTAATGAAGATATAATCCATGTAACATTTCCCTATTCTGACCCCTTAGTTGTAACGGCCATCGTTTCTGATAGTAGTTTAGACTACCAGATCAAACGAGTATTTGTCGATAATGGAAGCTCGTGTAATGTTCTTTATCTTGATGCTTTCCTCAAATTAAGGCTCAAAAGAAGTCAATTGACTGCGACTGAAGGACCCCTCTACGGGCTAGACAACGAGTCAGTACCAGTAAGGGAGTCATCCAACTTGATGTCACGTTAGGGATCTATCCAAGGACGTCATCAAAGACCCTTTCTTTCCTGGTCATAGACCTGCCCTCGGTCTATAACGCAATCCTAGGACGTCCTTACTTACCCACCTTCGAGGCTGTGACTTCAATCCCATACTCGAAAATGAAGTTCCTGACACCATGCGGGATTGGAAAAGTCCTCAGAAACTAGGCTACCGGACGGACGTGCAACCTGTCTCAAATCACCTCTTCCTCAACCTATGGAAGACTTCGACTTCCATGATGAGATGACAATACAACAGGCTGAGTTTGGAGAAGCCATCAACTGAGTCCTTCTGGATCTCAGAGATTCAGAAAAGACCGTCTAGATAGGAAGTTCTCTACCACAAGCTTTCTGAGACCAGCTTATTAGCTTCCTGCGAAAGAATTCAGACGTTTTTGCTTGGACTCTAAGCGATATGCTTAGGATATCGACTGAGGTAACGGTCCACAAGTTGGGCCTAGATCCCAATCGTAAGCTTGTTAGTCAAAAGATGATGAACTATTTCATAAAAAAAGTGGTGGCAATCTGAGAGGAGGTAAAGAAACTTATGGACGCGGAATTCATAGGGGAGGTACACTACCCAGATTGTCTGTCCAACGTTGTAGTGGTGAAAAAGAATAACGAAAAGTGGAGGATGTACATGGACTTCACAAATGTCAATAAAGAGTGCCCAAATGACAACTTCCCACTGCCGAGGATTAATTTGTTTGTAAACTTGACATCCGGCCACGAGTTTTTAAGTTTTATAAACGTGTACTCGGGTTATAATCAAATAAGAATGAGTCCTAAAGACGAGGAACACATGTCATTCATGACGGATCAGGGGATATATTATTACAAAGTCATACCATTCGGTCTTAAGAATGCGGGTGTTACTTACCAGAGGATTGTGAATAAAATGTTCGAAGGTCAGATTGGAAGGAATGTGGAAGTCTATGTGGACGACATGTTTGTCAAAAGTAAAGTAACTGACCACCACATCCAAGATCTAGACGAGACCTTCAACATCCTAAGAACATACCAGACGAAACTCAATCCAACCAAGTGTACATTTGGAGTGACATTTAAAAAATTCTTAGGCTATATCATTTTGCGCTAAGGAATTGAAGCAAATCCAAAAAAGATCAAGCATGAAATCATCTCGGACCACGAAGGAGGTCCAGAAGCTCACCGAAAGGTTAGCAGTACTGTCACGCTTTTTGGCTAAGTCGGTCGAAAAGCATTTACCGTTCTTCAAGCCCTGAGAGGGACAAAGAATAGTGGCTTCCAATGGACGGTCGACTGTGAAGAAGCCTTCCGAGGACTCAAGGGGTATATATCGAATCCACCTTTGTTGACTTTTTTCCAAACAGGCGAGGAGTTATACTTGTACCTTTTAGTTTCAGACAAAGCCTTAGCTCAACCTTAGTTAGTAAAATGGCAGGTAGCAATCCGTGTACTACATCAGCAAGATCTTTGCTAATATTGAGACAAGGTACTCCCATGCAGAAAAGATGGCTCTGACGCTCGTGTATTCTGCTCGAATCGTCTTAGCCGACTAGCCCTTGAGAGCGATCATACAAAAGCCAAAAATATCGGGATGGTTGGTCAAGTGGGCTATTGAGTTGGGTGAGTTTGACATAGAGTTCCGTCAGCAGCCTGCCTTAAAAGGTCAGACCCTGGTGGACTTTGTCCTCAAAACCATGGCAGCAACTCAAGACTCCCCGGACACTTGTGACGTCGAGGACTCGCACAGCCCAGCAACGTGGACAGTGCACGTGGACGACTCATTAATGAAGGATGGTTGTGGAGCTGGTGTTGTGCTGAGGACGCCTGAAGGATAATAGATTAAATATTTAATGGCTCTCGAATTTCTAGCAACCAATAACGAGGCGGAGTACTGGTCGCAGAACTGTGATTGGCAAAGGAGTGCTCTGCCAATGACTTGATCACCTATAGCGACTCCGGGTTGGTCGTCAACTAAGTTCGCGGAAGCTTCGAAGCCAACGGCCCACAACTATCCAAGTACCTCTCAAAGGTCTGAGAGCTTATGTCAGCTTTTGAGATGGTATAAATGATCCACATCCTGTGGGAAGAAAATGAAAAGGCCAACCAGTTGGCAAAAGCGGCAGCTATTAGATACCAGAGCAATATGGCCGAGGAATGTGTGAGGTCCTCAACAAACCAAGTGCGGAAGATTTCGAGACAGAAGTAATACAGATATCCGCGGCCAACAACTAGATGACCCCTACCTCGGGTATTTGTTTAATGGGACATTACTCGAGAACGCAGAAGAGGCTAAGAAGGTGAAAAAGACAGCCGGGTGGTATACTATCCTGGATGGCCGACTGTATCGTCGAGGATTCTCTGCCCCCTACTTGAAGTGTCTTGCCTGAGAAGAGGCCAATTACGTCCTAGGAGAGGTGCACCTCGGGGTTTGTGGATCCCACATTGGGGGTAAGAAGTTTACATTCAAGTTTATGAAGTAAGGATACTATTGGCAAACTATGAAGCATGATGCCATGGATTTCGTACGGAAATGTGAGAATTGTCAAATCTATGGTAATTTTTCCCACCAGCCGCATACGGACTCAGAGCTCTGTAGTTACCTTGGCCCTTTGCGCAATGAGGACTGGACATACTTGAGCCACTGCTAATAGTATCAGGACAAAGAAAGTTCCTAATCGTCGGGATTGATTACTTCACAAAGTGGGTTGAGGCTATGCCGTTGGTTCGCATAACCGAGTGGAACACTACAGACTTTGTCCGACAGAGCATTGTGTACAGGTTTGGGATCCCAGGATGTATTGTGACTGATAATGGGACCTAATTCTCCGAAAAAAGGTTCACCAAGTATTGCACCAACCTAAGGATAAGGTTATTGCACACATCAATTGCATACCCTCAATTCAACGACCAAATGGAGGTCATGAACCGCACAATACTGCATTGATTGAAAATGAAGTTGGAGCACGCTGAGGGCTCATGGGTTAAAGAGCTACCGTTTGTCCTATGGTCTTACAGGACAACTCCAAGGGAGCCAACGCAAGAAACTCCTTTTAGCCTGTGTTATGGGGTCGAGGTGGTCATCCTAATGGAGGTCGGGCTGCCAAGCCTCAATGTGGAAAGCTTCAATCCCCTCAATAATGTATAGTGAATCCGAGAGAATCTTAACCTTTTTGAATAAGTTCGAGACACAGCAAGGCTGCGGACTATGGCATACCAATAAAGGATCGCTCGGTATTACAATAAGAAGGTGAAAGCACGTCAATTCGAGATAGGGGACTTAGTGCTGAGAAGCATAGAGGCTACTGGAAAAAATTCCGATCAAAACAAGTTTTCTCCAAATTAGGAAGGACTGTTCCTGGTCTCAACGATCCTACGAAATGGGGCGTACAAGCTGCGCACCCAGGAGGGAAGACTTGTCCCACGAATGGAACGTTGCTCACCTCAAATGGTATATCAATAAGCTTGTAGAACATACAGGTATACCGTTTACGTTACACACTTGTATCACATTTCGTTAATAAAACAGCAGTGTTCATTTAAATTACCATTTTGCGTTCCACTAAATGATCACACACCGTCTCATAAAGTAATAAGACCTAAGCTGCCCCTAAGTTAAGTAAAAAGGACTCCTTTCACTTGCTCCAAAACTCAGTTAAGTTTGAGCGTCTCAAGAGATTGTATTAAAACTCGGCCAAGTTTGAGTGGTCTAAGAGGTCGTACTAAAACTCAGTGAAGTTCAAGCGGCCCAAGAGGTCGTATTAAAACTCGGCTAAGTCTGAGTGGCCCAAGAGGTAGTACCAAAACTTGGCCACGATGCCAAGCAACCTTAGATATTGAACTTAAAACTTAGGGGGCTTAAAAATGACAAGTGTGCAAAGGCACTAGAGATTGCACCTTCAGTCAGCGATGGTCGACGGGTTCGGACGTTTTGCTCAGAAGGGACGAAATATTTTAAGAGCCTTAGTCTAAGAGAGAACCACAGAGACAAGCAAGACGTTTGCACTTAAACGATTTGAATTTCATTCATAAAATCGATGTGTGTACAACAATTTGCATATAAAAAAAGTACAATAAGGTGCACTAAGGGGTTGAAGGTCCTACTTGTTCCAAGGACCCTGGCTGGCTGGACGGCCCCGACGGTGAAGCCACGAAAGATCTCCAACGGTTTGGGGGACCGGTTAGGTCATTCTTACGTTGAGTGCTGGAGTTCCTCGGGTCAAAGGGAGCGACTTGGAACCTTGGGACCAAAGGCTTCATTACCCGACAGCACATATCGATGGCATCCCAATACTTACGTTCAATAGTTGGAGCGATGTCATTAGGCTTCAATGAAGTCCTCAATTCCTACTATAATAAGAGATTCCTCCCTCAGAGGCCAATGTGTAACCTCTCTTGCTCCTTGAGCTGGCCCTCCAGGGTGAAAATGCGGCTCTTGGCTTCAGTGAGTTGGAACTCTAAACTTTGGATGCGTCTTCCCAAGGACCTGGAAGCCTCCAGCTCCGCATAAGCCTGGGAAGCATCACCAATAGTTATGCTAAGGCCGCCGGCCATATCCTGAAGTTGCAAAGGTAAAACAAGTCAATAAAGTATAAGGATAAGGTGACAAAACAAGGGTAGGGACAAAGGAATACCTTAGTCACAAAAGAATTCCCAAAAGATCTCTCCTCTCTCGGGCTTCTGGCTCCGGGATCCTATGATCGAGGTCTCCTACACCACAGAAACCACAGCCCCAACCTCCACTCTAGCAGCAGGTATAGCCCTTGCGTAGTCCTCAAACAGGAGATCCTCAAAGGTTGTAGGTGGCGTTATCACTGGACTGTAAATTTGGATTGCCAGGCATAGGGGCTCAAAAGTCTCTGCGACGAGCAGTTCCACGGTGTGACACTCCTCGGCCTCAGCAGCATCAGCAGAAATCATCGTAGTCATTGTCATCACTGCTTCCTTAGCCTAAGCTACCTCAGCCACCCTCAACGTCTATCCTCAACAGCGACCTCGGGTGGATTATCAATCTAGTCCAAGGCCTCGCTAGTGAACTCGCAAGGGATGTCTGGCATTAGCTCCTCAGGAGAAGGCTGGGCAACAAGTGGCTCCGTGAGCTGGCTCACAAACCTAGAAGGCTCCCCCGAGTACCCAAATGTGGGTAAAGGTCTAAGACCTTCAGCCTCTCGGACTGATGCTAACTGCCGGGGTCCCAACCTCCTCACCAGAGGTACTATAACAGTGGCGTCATTATCGGACGAGGAGTACTCAACAATGGCCGGTGGACTCTTCAAAGCCTCAATCTGGTGACTCTTTTTTAGGCGCTCGGTCGACTCCTCAATCCTCAGAGTCGCCTCCTTTTTCCTCAGTGTCTTCTTCTTCTTCTGAGCGACAGCAGCGCTAGAGCCCTCAAATTGAGTCCCCCACTTAGCTTTTGCTAAGTTCTAGAGCCCCAACCAAATATTCTGCTTATTCTCATTAAAGGTGCCAGGGTTAATCATCACCGAATCTATGACCTCCTTGACAACCTTTCGCTCCTCCTTGGAGGCATCCGAGTAATGGCTGCTCGCCACATTTCCGCAAATAAGGGAGAGAGCCCAGTTCTCTCGGACACCAAAAAAAAAGGTTAATCTTTCTACCTCTTAGTGGAATCAAGATTTCCACCACTCATAATGGCGAACTAGGGACGTGGGGTCATCATAATCTAGTCCAGGTTATAGGTGAAGTGAAACATAACTCTCACCATGGACACCTCAAGCACCTTTTGGTGGCAACAAGTAAAAACACAAACTGAGACAAGATACCTAACAATATTTGGCTGAAGCCTCGCAAACGGAACACTAAGCTCCATCATGATATGGTACAACTCCAGTGGGACAGGGAAGTGAAGCCCACCCTTGAGGTGGACTTTATATGTGGTAATGAAACCGTCAGGTGGGCTACATGTCCTATCAGTGGGCTCAGGGACCACCATCGCCATTGTATCAGAGATATCATACTTGGTGTAGATGGCCTCGAGATTCTTCAGAGACAAGTAAGAAGTGATATCTCTCACATCAGGAGCCATGGAGATCAAAGGAGAAGCACAACAGAAACAAGAAGGAAAAGCACTTGGGAAAACGGCAACTAGGAAGCTCGAGAGAAAACTCTAAGGGTTACGTGGCAAAAATGAGGGCTGAAGTCATATTTGAAGCGGCTAAAAGGGCCTCAAAATAAAAAAAGGTGCGCTCATCATTGCCTTTGCCACACATCAATCACCCGTACACTGCCAGAGATCGTGGGTTATGTTTCCTCAGACTCAAAGGAAATTCTTGGAAGCAAATGTATGTTAGCATACTAGGACATTCCTACGACAAGGAAAAAATGATCTGAGGACATCTTTGGAAAAAATGATTTGAGGACATCTTTGGGTCTCAGGCTAATATGCAAAAATGGAGATCATTTGTGAATGCCTAGCAGTGCTTGAAAATCCAAAAGGTCCTCGAACTCCGTAGTCGTGTCATAGACCTGGAAGTCTCCTAGACGTTTTAGACAAAGTGTAAGCTTCGACGATTTCTCGGACGTTTTAGCCGTGTGTCCTCAGACTTTTGGTTCCCACAATTCTCGCGGACATTTGGAGAGAGCAAAGGACGTGGATAGATATTGGCGAAGAACACCTTCAATTGATGCTTGGATCATTTTCGCGAACAAAAGATATGCCAAAGATTAAAATTTTTGAACCTTTGGCATGAGGGGCTAGTGATGGGTACTGATATACAATACTCATCCATGGATCCACTTCCCTAAAGTTGGGGGGTGCCGCAAAGGCCCAAGGGGTCCAAACATCAGAGCTGGCCTGCGAGACACAGTGGGCTTGAAATCTATTATGGCCCGTGGACTCAAGATGGGTCTCGAACACTGTCCAGCCTGTAAAAGTAGTATGGTAGATATTTGGTGGCTGATCATATCAGGCTGTAAGAAGAATGATGGCTAGCAGAGCACGTGGCCCTACTGAAGAGACGTCCCACAGGCGAGCTTGCACACAATTTTTTTGATACAGTAAAAGGAGTTTACAGAGTTGATGACAGAGTTCCTTGTACACGCCAGCACCATATGGACTCCTCTTAATAAGAAGTTTCACCACTATAAATATATTAACTGTTTACCAAATAAGGGATCGGCATTCATTCTTGCAAACCATAATAGAGAAAGAATAGAAAGAGAAAGAGATGGCTCGTATTGTAAGAGTGACTTTTTAAAGTTTCCATACATTTAGTCCTCGGCCTCCTGTATTTAAGTGTATCCTGTAACTAAACACAAGATAGTGAAACAGTTATCGGACAAAAGTCCCGTGATTTTTCCTTCTTATTCAAGATAAGGTTTTCTATGTAAAAACTCTCTGTGTGACAGTCCGTGTATTCTCTCTCTACTTCGCACATCTTCTATTTAGTATTACTATCGAATTTTCGTCCCAATCAGAGTAAGGATCCGAGAACGCAATAGAAAGATTTATGAAGTAGATCAAAGAACGAGTTTAAAAATACTTATTTCAAATATCTAATTTAACAAATCTAATTCTAAAAAGTTTTAAAATCTTATTCTCTTTCTTTCTCACTCTTCTTTTTATTATTCGCTTCTATCATTTCTCTTTTTTCTCGCACTTTCTTTGCACAAAAATGCTAGAATTCGGTTCATAATCTCTTATATATCAAAATTAGCGCACGAGTATCAAATAGACGTGTATCAAATGCCACTCAAATCTTAGGCGTGTATGATTGCCACACCAAGCACAGATCAGACATCAAACATATATTAAGCGTTATCCATTCTACCTAAAACATGTATAAACGTTCTAAAGATATCTCATAAGCACAGCTTTACAACCCAAAATAAACACGAGTAAGAGATAAGTGCTGGCTTACTTCATCAATCCATTCTTTTCTCAAAATTTTCATTATATAATTAATTTTTAAATTCACTTAATACATATAATAATGATGTCATAAATCGTAAATGGTAATCGAGTCTTACATATGAACATTAGTTGTGTCAAGTGATGACACATTAAAGGCACTTTTGGATGTGACCTAAGACTCTTGAGTTTAATATATATATATATATGTATGTATGTATATATGTATTATTAGATTGTCTAATAGTATTCGTTATAAAATCGCATCTAAGTTTTGAATTAAGTTATAATTAATGATTATTCAATTATGTATTTAGAATCGGAGTCATGACATGAAGCCTCTTGTTTCAAATATCTTTTAAAAAAATAAAGGGTCATTAGTGCAGACAAGAAATTCACTTTTAGCTTAGCTAGGAATCAAATCCAAAAAGCAGAAAAGTTAAAGAGACATTCCAAGATATTTGACAAACCCCCGATTAGCCTAAGAAAAATAAGGGCATCATCTTCGAAGGCTAGCATAGTAGTCCTAGTGTCTTTACATCTCCAATGACAATTGAAGGTTCAGTTTCTATCTATCTGATACTTGATCTTACCATTTAGAAAGTCCATAAAAAGAATACATAAATAGGGAGAGATAAATCTCCCCATCAAAGCCCCCTACTACCTTTGAAAAATCAAAAAAACTCCCAATTAACCGAAATCGAGAAGGTGTAGGTGGAGATGCATTGAAATATTCATCCAATGAGAAGGACAAGGAAACACTATAAGTTCCAAAGTTGCCAAGATAAGGTTTCATAAGATCAAATTGCACGCCTTTATAATATAAACTTTAAAAGTCACATAAGCTAAATCCTCTATTGAAGTAGTGAAGTATCTTTTGCGCAAGTAAAAACTTCTTTAATATGCATTCTTTCAATGAAAATCATCGGGTATATATCAGTTAAATGTGACTGACAATAATCTTAAAAATAATCTTTTAAATGATATTTTAACATGAAAAAAGGTTCGAAGTGAGCAACTTTTAAAGGAGATCTCACCTTAGAAATGAGGCAAAGAATAAGAATCCCTCTCACTCGATAGAAATCAATCATGGCTTTTGAAATGTGAGGGCAAACAATGACCCATACAGGCTTGAAAAATGTAGCTAAAAAACCATTTGAATTGAGGCTTTGGAGTCATCAAATCAAAAGACAACTGATTGAATTTCCTTAACTAATGGCAAAATCATTAAGAACTCAAATAAAAAAAGATAAAATAAAATTCTTAAAAAAAGGATAAAATTAGACCTTCTAAAAATGTATATTGGAATCATGATGGCCAAAACAATCTTTGAAAAATGCTTTAGGATCTCAGCCTTGATTTCCTCCTCCGAGCTAGTGGATGTGCCATCTACTTCTTTTAACATTTTAATATGATGGAAGTTCAGTTTCTCACAAAGAGAACTCAAAAAGAAACCAGTGCATTAGCCATCCTCTTTAAACCACTTCACTTTTGCCATTTGCTTGATAATTCCTCCTCCATGTAACAGGCTTTGAACAGCACCCCCCACACAGTCTTCTCTCAAATGAGCCATGGCTGGAAGGGATCACGCAGAAGCGCTCCCCGGGCCGCCTCCAGAGTAGATTTGGCTTTGGATACCACAAGGTGGAGATTCTCTGCTCCTGCGCTAATGCTTATCGATGGCTGACTTGACACTCATTGGGTTCATTACCACCTGAAACATCAACACCCCATCAACCTTCATTTTCCATGGAGCTTTCATCGAATCAATAAATCATGCAGATACGCATCCCTCAAAGCTTAAACCTTTTAGAACATGTTACATAATACTCTTTTGTCACTTTTAATATACTATAAAATGTGTGTACCAAGACTACGCAAAGGCAGAACACCATAGAAACTTCGCTGACTTTCTCGTAAACCTTGATTTCGCTACGCTCAATAAGAACCCGAAATAGTGGAAATCGGTTCGTGTTCCGCTTCCAAAGTTAGTCGTCTTTGCTCAAGTGTGAACTGCAGATAACTCTCCAATGGTTCCATTCTTTCTTACTTGACTTCTGAGATAACCCAACCCGAATGGGAAGAAGAGAGTCAGCCAAATAGCGGTCCACTTTGTACATTTGCTGAGTAGACCAATAAGGCATTTTAGAAAAGGGAACTTATCACCGAAGAAGGCAGTAAGAATGAAGGAGGTGGGAAGCTACCGCTTCTAGAATGCAAAATTATCCTTGACTTTTTTATAGAGCGCTATGGATTTGATATAATGGACTTTATCTGAATTCTAAAAACCCAATAAAGAAAAATCTAAATTAGTAATTTAGCCTGAAATAGTTTACCTAAACTTAGCTGGCCTAACTCAAAACATTTTAGCCCAAATTGTTGGTTAGGGTCACTCTTGAGGTAATTAATTGATGGTAACTATCATAATGGTATTTACGATTGACGTAATGGCTGACTGTTTTGTTAGCACCTAGTGCAACACCTAAGTACTGTGCCTTAGATAGGGAAAAGATTAGTGCCGGATGCCTAGGCCTAGGATGGGGGCTTAACTTTAACAAAGGTGTGGTAGCCGAAAGATGCACCACCCTATGGAAACGGCCTATATAGGATGTCGCATCAGCCGAAGCTGAGCGGCCAAGAGATGCACCAACCTAGGAAGATGGTTTAGGCTTGGGTGTGACGTCAACCACAATGTGGCCCCTGGCCACCAAAAGATAGTTGCCACATTGCGTGTGATCGTTACCAATACAGTGCCAACCTAAAAAAGCTACATCTACCATCAAGATATGAAGCAATATATTTTACCCAAATCACTCATCCAATTAAAACCCGTCACGTATTTAAGCATTGTCTTCGTATAAAAAGCCCTCATGTCTAAAACAAAAATGAGGTGAGATTTTCAATTACCATCAAAATCATGTGAGCTTCAGGCTCAAATTCTGGCCCAATTAACTGAGCCTGGCCCACGAGCCGATCGAGCCAAGTCGAGCCAGAGCCAAACGGCTTCATCGAGTCGGATCTAAGCCGTTTTCGAGTGGCAGAGCAAAATTATTCGTTTCATCTTCCTCGATCAATTTCGTAACCTTCAAGCATTTATCTCAGTTAATTGCTGAAGTAATTGTGGTCCATTAAGTGGTGATAACTCTCCCATTAAGTTAATTCATCAATTTTGGCCGGTTTGAGTTCCAAACGTTCGGTTGAGGCGGGTGATGGTTTCGCCTATAAATTGAGCATTCTGGCTTTGTCTCTGGCACCCAACTCAAGCAATACACCATCTAAACGAGTGAAGGAGTGTCCAGAAGTACGAAACCCGTCCGAATCGCAAGTTGGAAAACAGAGCACCAAATGGCCGGAAGTATATTTAATCGATTTTAAATTCCGCATTTGTGGTTATTTTTGCCACATAAATATCTAACATTTGGTATCAGTGTAAGGTTTCAACTCTGCTTTTGTTGTTCTGTGTTTTTTCGATTTTTTTCGAAATCAAAAAAACCTAAAGTCTTCATTTTTTTTTGAAGATTCAGTTCAAACGAGCACTGGAAATCGATGGGAAATTAAATTTCTAAAATTTCCATATATTTTTCATCATTTATGGTGTTCGTATCGTGCTGTTTGAATTGAGTCTAGAATTCGGGTCGAGTCGTTCGTTGTCGGGTTCGGGCAAAACCGACGAAGGTAGACGACGACTTGAACGGCGTCATTTTCTACTTCGGCAGTTATAAACGTCATCGTTTTAAGACTTCTGTTTTGTGCTTTAGAACGACGTCGTTTCGTTGGAACGAATTCGGTTATTAAACGACGTTGTTTTGCTACAGTTTAAAAAAAATTAATTATTTATCGGTAGTTGGGCCGATTTCGTTCTCGGCCCAACAGAATCGGCACAGCCCAACTGGCCCATCACTGTAGCAGACGAGAATTAAAATGCGGCCAGAGGATTCGAACCCGGGACGCGGAGGAGGGAATGAGCGGCTTTTGCTGCTGCACTGCTGAGCGCCTTGCGCTAATTTTGGCATTTCAATTGGTT
>JAODPA010153701.1:0-14766 GCA_025585075.1 Nepenthes mirabilis
ATTAAATGGAAACATGTCAGTATCATTTTATCTTTTTGAAGGGGTGGGGGTGGGGGAGTATGTGATCTATTAGTAAATATTACTTGCGAAGCCAAGCAAAATAAAGTGGAGTACACAAAGCTGTAAGGTTTTATCTAGCTCATACCAGATTGATTTCAGGTCTATAAAATGAATCAGCTACACAAATCCTATTCAGTCTAATTTCTCAACATGAGCAACTAACTAGAGTTGTGCACACTATATACTCTTATCTAATAGAGCAATTCCTCCTACAAGCATATAAAATGGTGGCCCATTATACGAGACTTCCTGTATCATGGAATGGTTAGATATAGGTAGCTTTACCCTTGTATTGAAAATAGCTTACACCTAAAACATCTAGGAAAAGATAAAATCCATTCTCACAGACCAATTATTCTAGAACAACAAAAAAATTCAACATAGATGTTTAGAAGATCTTAGTATTTTTTGTCTTCTATATAGATTTTTGTTAATTTCGTGATACTCCCATGGCATCCATATTAGTGCTTTCTGGTACATCAAAAAAGTTCAACTCTTTCTTATTGATCCAAAGGAGGAAACGGAGAGGGTATTTATCACACTAGTATCTTAACATATTTAATATTCTCCTACACTTCATAATCAAAATTTATACCAAACAGAAGAAATCTATACGAGGATGTTTAAACTTCTTTCACACAGCCCTGGGCATTAAGTGTTCCGTTTTACCTTACATTTAACCATTTTTGAAACCCCATACTACCCCAAGTCCAGAAAAAATAACAAGAACCAAATGTCCTTATTTGGGCAGTCACCAATCGTCCCACCACTACCAGTTGCCATTAATCACAATGTCCACCTTCTCCCACCACCATTACCACCCAAAAAACAATATAATCCACCATTATCAATTTTTGCAACTTTGCATTTGATGTCAATGCTTTTCATGTATTCTCCAGATAGAGTAACAGATTAGTCACTATTACTGGAAGATAGAGATAAAAGGGAGAAGGGAAGGAGATGGCAACAGGAAATGACTGTTGTAGCCGGGAAAGGCGTTGAAAGTGGTGGCAGGACCTGGTGGTAGTAATTTAGGGTAACATTGCAACTTGCAAAGTGAAGGCCAAGCAGAGAAGGAGAGCATGTGGGATCTGCAAGTTGAATGTATCAAAGGCTTTTTGGTTGGAGGTGCATCGATGGAAACCCATGAAAGTTACAACTAAGCAAAGAGGGAATAAATAAACCTTAATCATATACTACAATCAACTTGCAATTGGAAGTGGAAAGGGGCAGGGAGAGGAAGCTGGGAAGATGAATATAGAAAAGAAAAAAAATGGATGATGATGGGGATCTTTTTTTTTTTTTTTTCCGTGGGGATGGGAGGTGAGGAATGGGTGTTGAAATGACTATTTTGTATTAAATTGGGTATGATTATGAAAGACCCCTTTTTAGCATAGACATCTTAATTTATACACATTTATTTCACTTAACAATGTCATTTAGAAATCTACACTAAAAAAAAAAAAAAAATTGCACTAATTGAGGGTAATGATGAAAGCGAATTCATATACCCGGATCTCATTTAGTGAGATCTAAGGCTTTCTGTCAATGTATAATTATATTTTCCCACATCAGTGAGGAAAATGCAACTCTTGTAGGTGCAATGCACATCTTGTGTTCAACTGATATCAAAGCACTGTTTTAACTTAGGCACTAAGATACTTCTATCTTTGGGTAATGATATGTGGACACTTGTTGACAACTAAAATATCGACCAAGTACATAGGGGTGGATCATTGTGGTCTGTTGACTTATAATTGGTCATCCTCATCCCATGATTTCCCTTTAATTTTTCCATTGGGTTCTGAAACAGCTAACAGATCGTAATAAAAAAAGGGTTGATGCCATATGCAAGACTAAAGCATTTATCAAAGATACCACTATAATAATTAGCCCTAAAAATGAAAGAGAGGAAGTTTAGCAGTGGAAAATAAAGCAAACTGGAGAGAAGCACGGGGAAATCAGCACCTGTGCCAGCAGCTTTCAATTAGAGAAGCCCACCTCGGATCTACATCCTTTGGAATATCCAATCTCTGATTCATGAAACCAACTGCTCCAATCACCTGCAGAAATCCCAAATAGGTAGCAATTTACTTCTGTAATTGAAATCAAGTAATACAGTGGCAAACAAACAGCTGCCATTTGAAGAGCTCTCTCTTCAAATCGAAAATTTTCACTATAGAAGCCAATTCAACTTGACGAGTTGTCTCAAGCAACAGGCCTCAAACAAGATAGGTATTGTATTCATATGGGGAAAATCAACAACAATAAAAGGAGAAAAATATATATTGCTGAAGTTATGTATAGATTTTACATCTCCATGATGTAGTTGATAAGGGGATTTAGTAGTTCATATATACTAGTCATTCATTCACGTTTGGAATAACATAAAATGGAAAGTATAATATCAATTGCAGTTTGCAGGTCTTTTAAGAGTAAATTCATTTACACTCATCCCAATCAAAAAGAGATGATCTTGATTTTTCATTTGTTTGAAATATCCATATGAAAATAATCACTTTCTAAATGATTGAAGGTCCAACTATCATCTTTAAAGGTAAAGTTGTCAGGGAAGGGGATGAAAAATTCCAGTGTCCATCCCAGAACTTAGTCAATACCTCATCAAGAATTGAAGGCCCAGCTGTTGATTACATGCATATACTGAATGCGCAATTACAAGATTGAAGCTCTGTTTCTTCATTCAGACTGATATTTACACTTGGGCCATTAAAAAGGTAATTTCCTTGGCACTGTTTAGAAATGGAAAATTGGGGGTTGGACAATATAAAAAAATGTCTTCCACCGTTTTCCTTTATAAAAGTGAGGTTGTTTTCCACAGATTCTCCAAATGGATAACATGGAGCTCCAATTAAAAACTTCTGTCAAGCTGTTCATTTACAACAACAGACTTTTCATACCTTTCCATCTCTCTGGATTTTATTCTCTCACCGTGACTTGCAAATTTGTGCAGCATCTCACCAATCTCTCAAACGTAGCAGGTACAACATCTTTCCTACAAAGATTTTTTTGCTAACCCGTCTCTTTCTTCCTCTAGTTTTCATTCTCTCTTATCAGTTTTCAGTTTCTCACCCCCCCTTCTTCTTCCAAACTTTCATTTGTCATCATGAATGAAATATGACCCCAGATCAGATAATTTCTGTTCCTGATCATCATGTATGCTTGAAATTTCATTTATAAACAAACTGTTTTCAAAAAGTTTCTCCATTGATCTTCTTTCTTTACCCTGACCTTTTTTCAATTTTTTCTAAAAACTTTAAAGGCCAGATGCAGATTAGATGTGCAATGATCAACTATATTTAAGTTGTTTTGTTTTTTTCATTCTGAAATTTATTTTTAGGGAAGAGGAGTGGAAAATGAGGAACCTGCCCACAGATTTGATAAAATGACAACTACCAAATGGACAAAGAACAAGGGAAATCGTGCAGAAATCAGCCAAAATAATGAAATGTGTGTTGGGGATCACTCCCGTGAAGAAGTTCTAGTAAATTGAGAACTAGACTGTTCTGGTGGGCAAGGCTCAGACGGTCAACTGGGAGTTGACCGGATTGGCGGTTAACATTGCCGGTTCGATGTTAATCGGTTTGGAGATCTCTCCGGAGAAAAAAAGGTACAACAGCTATGGAGTCCCGGAAATCTGACGGAAAAAGGGTAATCGGAGAGAGAAGGGCGGTGAGGAAGGAGAGAGCGAAAGCTGAGGAGTACGGGTCGGATGGTACGGAGGGGGAGGAGAATGGCTGTGGAGGAGGAGAAATGGGGATCGGGGCGGACGATGAGAAGAAGAAGAGAGTGAGTGATGGCGGAGGTAGGAAGGCGACGGCGGCTGCGGGAGCGTCGCCGCCGTGCTGTCAGGGTGAGAATTGTACTGCTGATCTTAATGAGTCCAAAAGGTATCACCGCCGTCACAAGGTCTGTGAATTCCACGCCAAGGCTCCGGTGGTGGTCGTCGCGGGTCTCCGGCAGAGATTCTGCCAGCAATGTAGCAGGTATTCTAACCCTTTTCTTTCTCAGTATTTTTTCCTACTTGAATGAATTATGGAACTTCGAAGTACCCATTATCTCTCCATTATTTTTGAAAAATAAAAAATAAAAATAAAAAATTATGTNAGAGAGAAGTTAAATTTTGTGCTATTTTTAATAAAGTAATGTTAAAGAGTCATCCTTTGGACATTTCTCAAACATATATTCTTGTATAGTTTTTTATTTATTTTTATTTATTTTTATATAAATATGTAAATATAGATGACTTGATAAAATATCACCACCTCGAAAGGGCATTTTTCTTCTTGTTTAGTTAAACCCAACACTGAATTTTGTGCTTGGATTATGGTCTTGGTTGAGGAACATTTTTCTGTGGTGTAGATTCACAAGATTGATAATTACAAGCTTGGATTCTTATACTAAGATCATGAATTTGTCACAACTAAAATGTCAGACTTTTTATTTTCCTGACATCGAGTTATATTTTCGTAGAATATCTGTACGGTATCGTCATTATAGTGAAATTTTATCACTAAATTTCGGATAGATTGATGTGATTCTTCTACATTTAGAATACCAAAATATCGACTATAATTTAAGAAATACATCAAATGAAAACATATTGACTAGTGATTGTGAGGTTTTTAACCAAATGGGACACTAAAAGCCCTTGTTCTACATCTCTTACATAGATAGAGTGGGAGGTCAAAGAGTTGCATAATGAAACTCGATGGCGTATGCCTAATCGAATCAATCTGGTCACATTGGAACAAGGGTTGAATCTATGGGTCTTTTACTATACCTTACATGCGTAATTTGTAATGATAAACAGCTCACTTTGTCTCTCTTATATTCTCAAAAATAAGAGTATTAATCCTAGGTTGCCTTAATCTAATATGTACAGACCTAGTTTTTCGGTGTGTTTCTACTAGAAATCGACCTAATGAGACCCACTCCCGATCCCTATAAAGAAAAACCTTTGTCACCCATTGGTGAATTTGGCATATCAAAACTGCAGGTTTCATGAGCTGCACGAGTTTGACGACGCGAAACGGAGCTGTCGCCGGCGGCTGGCGGGACACAACGAGAGGCGGCGTAAGAGCTCATCAGAACCACACGGAGAAGGTTCATCGAGCCGCAAGGACGGGAACCTTCAGGTGGAGGAGGACCAGTGCAGGCCTGCCAATGAAAGGAGCCACGCGCAAATGGAGGGGAACGCCTCTTACAAGCATTACCAGATCAGATAAGGCTCTCAAAACTATCTGCCCTTGGCATTGCTCCCTCTCTTCTGTCAAATGCTTAGTAGTAGGAAGGCTTCTCATGTGTGCGCGCGAGCACATCATTTCTGTGAAGCTGCAGGCCATTAGATTTGAGTGTCTCTCTAGTGATGCTGTTGTTCTTAGGCCATATACTACTAGATTTGCAGTGCTTTTAGATGTGTTACTCTAGTTCCCTATGATGTCCTTGATGTGGGTTTTTGTTAAAAGACTCTACCTACTTGTTAAGATTTATGTGGGTCAATCAAATAACATCACGTATGAAAAATAAACATTATGGAGACGAAAATGTAAAGACAGATGAGTAGTGCGATACTATAAAATAAAATAAGAAATGATAATATTTATAGACATCTAAAAACTACAATTATTGAAGATAATACGGGAAAATGAGATTCAAGGTTTGAAATATAAGTACCTTTGAAAAGATATGAATTTGTCATAGTTAGATGATAGAAAAAATGTAAACCGGTGAAAATTTAGAGTGAAGTGGCAAAAACAGTTTAAAATTACATTCTTATGATTAGTATATAGGCTGAGAATTATAATTTTTATCAAAACCAAGAATTCTATGTGAACAAGGAATAAGTAAACTCATACTTGGGTTTACTGATTTGTAGTTCACCTGAAATTACAATTTAATGCCAGATGATCATTTTGCCTCTTTAGAGAATGCATTATATTGAGTTCTAGTGGTGGCAGCTGCCAGGTTGTGAGAATATGTTATAAGTTTTCTGTAAAAAGAATAGAAGTGTCATTTCCTATTAAGACATTATTTAACCCTTTTATCATTTCTACACGCTAAATACTAGAAAATCAATTCCAATTCTCACCTATTTGAAGTGAGCAACCAAACATGAGGAGATGAATAGACTCTATTCCTTATCTTATTCTATTCTTTGACAATAATTATTCTATTTTTACCTAATTTTATTCATACAATCAAATATACCTTTAAGATCTCATATATATACGGAGCAAAGATAAGTGAAACACCGATCTCTCAAGGGCTCAGGTATACAAAAGCACACCAGAAGCTAATTAAGCATTCAAACTTAAAAAAGCTGAAGCAGCATTTGATTCTTCATGGGGGGAGCAGAGTGCAAAATGCTGCAAGTCAGAGAAAACAGAAAGGGGTCACTGGAGTCTTACAACTATTACAGAGATATCGTCACTGCTGTTCCTTGACAGAGCCACCTCGACAAGGTGTTTGGCAGCCAATGAAGCATCTTTTACGTCCTTGATGCAATCCACTGCTTCTTGGTTAGACAAAACCTGAGGCCAATTTAACCAATTAATCTGAGCCATCCCAGAAATATATCAGAGGAGCAACGAACGAAAGAATGCATACTTAATATGAACCAGAAACTGCGATAGAATGGCCTACATGTCCTTTGTGTTATGTGGCTTACACTCAACAGCCCGGTGCACAAAACTCTGAATATGAGAGGGACTACTCTATGTTTATTGGACCTGTTCAAACCTTATATTGGGTAGAAGGTTGTTTTATACGACTCAAAACTGTGACCACTAAATCACACAATAACAACTTTATCATTGCATCAATACACCCTTTCAATAGCTGGGGATATTCTCATTACAATAGTTGGAGGTGTTCAATGGAGTTAGTATACAAGTTTATCTAAAAAGGGCAATTTAGTACACGGAGGTCACATAATATTGGGTTTTGGAAGGAACCAGCAATATATAACAACAACAAAACCCAAAGTCTTATTAAGTGGGGTCGGCTATATGAATCTGATTTTAATATTTCACTTCATTTAGAGTAATACTCTGAAAGTAGAAACAATTTTTAGATCATTTTTATCATCTTACTCTGAAATTTTCTATTTGCCACTTTATTTCTTTCAATAACGACAATTACCTCGCTTTTCTCACAAATATTTCATTTGGCTTACATTTTAAGTAGCCGAATCACCTTAAATGTCTCTCATTTATCTTATATTCTACACGTACAACTGTTAAATATTAAGCCTTACTAAGTAGGGTTGGTTATATGATTCTAATTTTAATATTTTATTTGATTTAGCGTAATATTCTCTGAGAATATAATTAATTTTAGATCATTTTTATTATTTCAGTTCCAGTTTTTTTAGAATTCCTCTTTATTTCTTTGATCTAACTACAAAGAACACACTCATCCTCACAAATGTTTCATTTAATCTAAATTTTAAGTGTTCGAATCAATTTAAATATACTTTCCCGATTTTATCTTCTACAGATATAGCTGCTAAACATTTGGATTTGGGAATGATCCGAATTAGACTATCTTACCCTTGCATATCCCATACCTAAATATATCAATAGCTTGTAAACAACTACCAGTACTTCCAAATAGGAAATGATCAAGAACCAAAATAATTTTAGACAATCAGTCACTAACATGCCAAATTCCATCACTAGCAAGTAGTATAAACTCTGCATCATCGTCGATCTTCTCCACCACCACATCCGGCTCGGAGCTAAGATGATCCTTGAGGCTCTTGTCCCCAAATGCCCTTGCCACGGCTAAGCAGCCGTCAACACGAGCAACATCCCCTGAAATGAACCCAGCAGCAACATTATTTAGATTGCATAATAGCCATTCATCAAAATTTTTGCTAAGTGAATATTCGTCAATCTCAAAAAAATAATCTTCAATTTTTACTACCAATTGTGAGAAGCAGATAGACATTGATTTGCTTCTCGCATTTCCTGAATAGCCATGACATTGAGTAGTATCAAGAAAAGCATTTCCAGAATCCATGGAGTAGAGAAATATTTACATCCATGTACAGTGCTAGTTGCTATATTATGGGCACAAACAAGGCAGTGATATAAAATTTGTATTTTCTAGATAGCACATCAACATTATTAATACCATTGAGAAGCATAATAGTGTTCATTTTTTGGGGGGAGGGGGGTTCAAGTGAATCAAAGTACGTTTAAGGTTTCGAAGCATGTTAAAATGTCATTTTTCTTAGGATATTATTCACCATTACAGGTACAAATGAGTTCATACAAAGCATCTTAAAGATAAAATAAAGCATTATTTAACTGCGTTTTGCACTAACAAAATCAAACCTAGAGCTTCCAACGAAAACAAAACTATCTAGTCTTATTAATTATCTCCTATAGTAAATAGTTGCTAAAAGGATCTGATATTTATATGTTTATGGTGAAAGGGTATGTCTATCCTGAACAGTTGATATCTCTTCACATTATTACTAACATGCCTATTCCCAACGTTTTGAAGAGACACATCTGTTAAAACAACCATGTATTATTCAAACAATTACATTTATCGGAACAACTACACCTGTTCAAATATACATCCCTTTATGATAGATATATTTAACATATTTACCTGGAAACTTTGACACAAACCCACCCCTTCCCTCAATATCTCGCCTCTCCTTGTCGGGCTCGTGATCAATTGATAGTTGTTTGGCTTCACCATTTCTGCATATGAGGGCTCTAGAATCTCCAATGTTAGCCACCACGAGCTTTTTGCGATTTATTAATATTGCGGTAACTGCAGTTGAACCTCCTTTGCCCAAATCGATTGATTTTTCTAAAATCTTGTCATCAGTAACACGATATGCTCTCCTGATTGCCTTCTCCGCCTCGGTCCAAAAGTCAGGCTACTTGCAGTGAGAATGGAAATGAGAATTATTGAAGAGACTTCTACCAATCAAAGCAATTTTCAATCTCTTGAAATGTGTTCGAAACAACAATACGGAAAAAAAAATAATTAAAGGAAACGTTTTTTCCGTCAAGCCCATTGCATGCCTTGAAAGTGCTAAATATATGCAACCTTACCCGTACAGTAGCAAGCCTGTAAACCTCCAAGTCACAGTAAAACAACTCTAATGTTGTACCAACAGCTAGTCATCGAGGTTTTTCTAGATAATTCCTCAAAAATATTCTAGAAAATATGCATCTCAAAATTTTGAGTGGATTAGATTCACGTATCATATGAGATTTAATCACATCAATATCCCTAATCTTGGAATATGATATGCACATCACTTAACATTATGAAATTTCCATGATACCCACTTCAAAATCATTGATGCGACTAGAATTTGGTTGAAATCAGTACCTCTTTCAAGATATTCTCAAACAAATGAGAACGCAAATAATTGGGAACCTCTTGGCTCATATGTCCATCAAATATTGCAAAAAGGCCGAGCTCATTATTGTCGACTTGCTTAAACTCAGCAAAAAGATAATCTTCCATGGCATGATGTGATTTGCCCTTTACTAAGTGATAGCCATGAGTAACACGCTTTGACATCTTGCTCTCGCCTTCCTCAACTTCTGCTGTAGCAGCAGGTCCTAAACAAACCTTTTCCTGCAATACAAAAATGCAATGAACCCCATGAATCCATAGACTAAATGAAAAATAACTTCCGCTTTTCATCACGCACTATCATTCTTGTCTAACAGGAAGCATAGTTTCAACACTTGCACAATAATGATGAGATAAAATGAAAAGGATGTGGATAAAAATGAGACAAAAAGAAAAGGATGTGAGGTTCCCATGGATGAAAGAATCGATATTGGTATCGGTCACAGAAATATTGGTATTATGGGACAAAGTATCAGTTTTCGATAAATCAAAAGAAAAAAATTTAAAAATTATAAGCTAATAGAGTCATATTAGTCGATACATTGGCAAAATATCCGGTATATCGGCCAAATATTTGAAATCATTAATATATCGTAATATATTATCGATATAATAATATATTGTGAAATTATCACACAAAGGGAAAACATCAGTATGGAAGGCCTAATACTAATACATATCATATTTTCATCTAGGCACATTCCATATGAATCACAAAGTATGCCAAAGTACTTCTAGTGTCACAACACCACCTAAAAAAACACTAACACGTTCTCAATTGAAACTTAAGTAGGCTGTTCATTAAGCACAATAACAACTAAAGATTTTAATTTAGTACAATCTGAAATTTAAAGGATTCAAAGGGGTAGCTAGGGAAAAAACAGAAACTACAATTATTACAAGCCTCAAGGCATTTCGCCTATAATTAAACTAAATATCATTCAAAAACACCTATAAAATGTCTGTAGAAGATAGGGAAAGAATATTTCTTTAACACCCACAATAACAGAGTGGTCCAGATGGGTGAAGCATCATAGATGGTTTCATGCAGCATTATAAACAGTTTCCTATCCTCATAAATTTAGACGTTTGAAAAGGATTTCCTAAGAAGATTATTTTTGTAATTGGGAAGAAATTACTCTCCTCATGTTCGCATCAATCGCATTTCTATAACATCACCCATGCCTCAACCCAAAAATAGCAAATTTATGGCATTGTAGCTGTTCAACATAAGTTGTAACTTTCCATTTGTTGGAGGACACTAAAGCAATTTGATATCTCCAGTTCATCTCACAACAGAAACATATTCATTTGGTATCAAAAGTTTGAAATCTTTTAACCGCTAATTCAGATTATACTTCTGTAAAATTCATATCAAAAGATCTCCCTACAAAAAAGGGAGATTTCAATTAAATGGAACATAGGTAGATCTATGAATATGCATGGGATACATTGTCTTGTCAGTGAATAAAACTACAATAACATTTCTTGTTTACTTATCGCAAAGGGAGATAAGAGATGATAAATTCGTTATTATTTCCTAATAACTGAAAAGAATCCAATGCTAATTTACATTCCAGACGGGAATCATCCTGATAGTATATGATCTTGAGGCCGAAAGGGACAGATTTAAACGTTCTATCAAACATGGGACTGATATTATCCGGAGTTCCTTTTCCCTAAACCATCTACAGCGAAACCGATGTCGAATCTAATCAACAGCTAATCGAAATCGAAATTGAAATCGAGTGGATGCGGTAAATTAGATAAATCTCAAAAAATTAGAAACACATTTCGAATCAAACAAATACAAAAAACAAATACCTGAATTAGGATTTGGCTCGGATCATACCAAAACTCACTGATGCACACGACTAAGAATAAGATCCAATAAGAGAGAATAGAGAGCGACGTACCATCACCTTGTTGATAATTTGTTTCCCCGCCATTGTTCCTCAGGGTCAATTAGCTGAAATATCGACGCAGTGGCCAAGAAGATTGGCACTGTGAAGAGCTAAGAAGAAGAGAATGACATGTGTGAGTAACATGCTTTGAGCTATTGACACGGCGGTCTCCGCTGACTGCCCTCGCCGTATACGGAGTCCCCGTTCTGTCGGCATGCGAGACGCAGAAATATGTTTTTTTTTTTTTTAATGAATATAAATGGTATTAAATAGACATTACTATCAATAATATATTAGTTATTTAATTATTTATATTAATAAATTAAACGAAAAATAAATGAATANTTATTATTCGGGTTTGAGTTTCTAGATGTGGCAATTTGAAGTATTATCGGAGAAGTTGTAAAAAGAATATCTTATTTGATTTGAGGATCTAATTTTGGTTAAATATTTCGTGATAGGATTAAAAATATCGTCAAGATAAGGTGGTATTTGAGCTAGTTCTTGTCTCGACTGGGAGGAGAAAAATTTAGCCATTATGGTCAGGATGGCAAACATGATGGAGTCCATGATCTGAGGATCTTGAAACTCAAAGCTGGTGATTGTTTATCTGGTAGCAATTGCATACGATCGGTTTACCAATAAGAGAGTGCCAGAATTTATAAGCAACCTTGATCCTACTAAAGTTCAGATTTAGATTCGACGGATCGAGAAAGTTTTTATGGTTATTTGTTATCTGGAGGGGGATAAGGTCGTTTTTGCCTCATACAAGTTGGAATGAGATGTTGATCATTAGTAGTTCATGAAAAAGTGAGTTATGGTATTAGAGAATGAAGAAATTTCCTGGGAGATATTCATAAAGCCTTCATGGAGAAGTACTTTCCGACAAATTTAAGGGAATAGAATGAGGATAACTTCATCCGTCCGCGGAAAGAAAATCGAACGGTGGTAGAATATGATACCAAATTCACAGAATTACTTAGTATATCCCTCACATCGTCTACGATGAGGTAAGAAAAGTAAGAAAATTCCTACAATGCTTGAAAGACGCTATCCGGTAGTAGCTTGTGATCTTAAAGTTCAGAACCTATGGAGAAATATTCAATCGAGCTCTCCTGTTTGAGCAAAAATTGAAAAAGGAGAAATTCTTTGAGAAGAGATATGTTAGCCAAGGAGACTATAATTCGAGATCAAGAGGATTCCACAATAGATCAAATTCAATGGATAAAAGAAGGAAAAGAGTTAAACTCTAGGGTGCGTTGGGCCCTCAACAATCAAAACTTGCATGACTTCATTACAAAAAGTCTCATAGAGGAAGACTATGTTATAAGGTCATGGGAACGTATTTCAATTGCAACTAATCTGGCCACATAATTAAGGACTGCCCACACCCCTTGAAGCAAACAGCAAGGAAGCTAAGTGCCTTAGGAAGAGCTTTCGCGGTGACGGCCCAAAATGCGAAGGTATCGCTCTTGGTGGTTGAAGGTAAACTCACCACTTTTGAAATTTTAGCACATGTGCTTTTGGATTCGATGTCAGTATATTCATTTATGTATCCCAAATTTATCTGTTATTTATTGTCACCTAATCATGAATTTTCATTAATAATGTCAATACATACGAAAACTTCCTCAATGACGGACATTTTGTACCTTAAGTGTGTTGTTTGAGTTAATGGTTTAGAGTTAGTAGTAAATTTGATTTTATTGAATATGTATTACTTTGATATAATCTTAGATATTGATTGGTTAACTAGTTATTATGTTAGTATAGATTGTTTTCATAAGAGTATGTATTTTTTGATATTGGGTTGTGAACCACTTTACTTTAAAGGAGTGATTTCGACGTTACATGATTGTCATTTAATGAGGAGTGAATATCAATCTATTTGGCATATATGATCGCAATTGGGAGTCATAATATTCTGATAAAAGACATACCAGTGGTATATAAATTTGAGGATATTTTTTAAAAAAATCTTTCAGGACTATCGTCGAACAAGAAGATTGAGTTTGAAATCAAGACCATACTTGAAACGACACCTATATCAAAGGCCTCTGATAGAATGACACCATCGTAGTTCAAAGAAGTAAAGTAACAATTGCAAGAGTTGTTGGATAAGAGTTTCATTCGGCCTAATGTGTCCCCATAGGGTGCCCCGGTGTTATTCGTGAAGAAGAAGGATTAGTCTATGTGGCTATGCATAAATTATCCGGAGTCGAACAAGATCACTATCAAAAACAAGTACTCGTTGCCAAGAGTTAATAACTTGGTTGACCAATTGTAACGAGTTCAAGTATTTTCAAAGATTAATATTCATTGGGGTTATCATCAATTGAGGATTAAGAAGAAAAATATGGTAAAAATATTTTATGGACTTGATGAATTAGGTGTTTTAATCCTATACTTGAAGAGTTAAGATGAGAACAAGGTGCATTTGAGGATAACTCTCCAAACGTTTCGAGAGAGAAGTTTGTTTGCCAAGTTGAAAAAATATGAATTTTGGCATGAAAAATCTATATTTTTAGGCCACGACATCTCAAAAGGATGTATTTCGGTCAATCCTAAGAAAATCGAAGCTGTAATTAATAGGAACTGACTAACAACGATGATGAAAGTTAGAAGCTTTTTGGGATTTTTCCGTTCAAGCTTTTCTTCTCTAATTTCGAAGTGTAAACGTCATTCAAATCGAGAAGGATTTTTACAAAGGGATGTTCCTAGTGCCTCCAAAATCCTCAATTGATGTTAAACTCCCTTTGAGGTAGATTTTTTTTTCCTTTCGATCCTCACTTCAAGGTTGATGTTTGAAAGTTGAGGATTGTTACTTTATGTGTTTAGCCCTCGACCATGTCGCTTAAGGATTTTAGCATTTTTAACATGTTATTGATTTGGCCACTAAGAATTCAACGTCCACATCAACCGTTAAGCAAACTTTTTCGTGACTATCCTCTGTTGGGTAATGGCCATAGGACGCAACATCCTTAAACGGTTAACTTGCTTGTCCTTGCGCTCGAGTGTTCACCATTTCATTTTGTTGAAAATAAGAACCAGTTTTAGGTTATGATAAGATAAAAATGGATGCTCGATCACGTTCCCATTGACTACGCTAATAATGCATAACTTAATTTGAATTAATATCTGATTTTGCCAAGTCAACCCTTCAAACCTCCTTAGTCAGATTTTGTGCGCTACAACAACTAACATGATATAAAAGGAATACGAGATTTATTCTTCAATATATTTTTTAATATTCAAATTAGAAATCTTTTCAAAAAATTAAAAGATCGAAAAAGAAAAATAGGATGAGTGTGAAAAATGATTGGATTTGGAAGACTTAGCTCTGTTAGTCAAGAAGGTGGAGAAACAAATTAGTTGTGGTTCGTGTATGGAA
>JAODPA010153712.1:0-14764 GCA_025585075.1 Nepenthes mirabilis
CATAAAAATCAATCCATTATTTTAATTTAAGGGTTAAATTCTTCATCTATACTAATTAAATTCAATAACCTCAAAATTCTCAACCAAATAATTCAAGTGCACTAGTGTCCACTTAGTTAACTAAGTTCATAATTGAATTAATTCGCTAAAATTTATTAAATAATCTAAACTCAAATCAATGGTCTAAGTATCCATGCCTAATTCTGTGTTCTCAATACTCTAGGTCTACTAAGCCTAAGGTCATATACATACTCTGAAAAATATCTTCTATAATTTGATTGTCTTAATTTAAGGTTAATTATCCAATTAATAAAAATACCAAACACTAAGGTTTACAGAATATTTATAATGGATATGGGGCTCATAAAAAAGCCATTGGGTCTTACGCATTGGATTGAACTCAAATGGTTCAGTCTCTGTCCTTACTAACCTAGGTAATGCGCACCACAAACAGCGAATAAGAAGTCAAAGGATTTACAAAACCCACTCCCCAATTTATCATCCGACGCTCAAATCAGAAATATTTTCAAAAAAATAGAAATATATGAGAAGGTTGTACAAAAATGCGTAAATGCACTTGTGAGTGGGAATGAGAGGTTTATGGAGGATTGAACTTCGAGAATGCACTTGATGGGGAACAACTTTCAGTATTGGCGGAGGGCTGAGCTCTGACGAGGCGCTTGACTTGGAGTGACTTTATCATCTAACCGAGGACTAGATTATGGTGATGCGCTTCACAGGGAGTGACTTGGAGAATTGGGGATAGAGAGAGTAAGAGTTGCGTGATCAAAAGAGAGCGTGGTTCTTTTTTTAGCTCTATCTACCGATCCCAGGTCTTTCATTCCCTTGTGATGGTGAAAGGCATTTGTAATGCTTCGTCGCAGTAGCGTTGGCACCAAAGCTCGGGACAAGTGTCTTACCAAGATTCAGCAGCCTATCTCGAAGATGGTCGTGGCTAATGTATCAGTTGTCACCTTATGATGGTGGTGCAACCATGAATGGTCATTGCTAACAAGCACCTCATTATTCTGGTGGGCAATTCGTCGAGGCCTGCTAGTGGCAACCGTGGCCTAGAAGCAGCAATGTCTTTTCTAATTGTTAACTATGATAACCAATAGTAGGCATCTGCGTTGGCGGCCTCTATGCTAGCTTGGCTGAAGAATTTCTCCATTGTGATTAGTCGTCTTACAGGGGTTGCCTGCTAGATTTGGCAAGTCTCTATCTCTTTCAGCTAACTATGCGTTGCCGAGTTTGAGCTTGTCGTTTAGGCCTTCTGGGCTCCAGTCTTCGTGGGCCCTTTCTTTGCAGATGGGTCTCGCCAGTCTCCAATATGTCATGATGGGTCACTTACAGCTAGCCTGCTCATGTGTCCCTTCCCAAGGCGATGCCTTGCCTATTTCAAAGTGTTGTGCCCCTTTCTTAGGCGCCTTATAACTTTCCATACAGGGTCATAGGGATTCCGCTTCTATATTTAGAAAGATCTTGCCATTGATTTGGGGCCTGGCGTCGATTCCTTGCCGGTTCCCAATGATTGATGCTGGTAGACGTGACTTCACAATTAAGGCTCAGCGATCCCTTCCCATGGATATAAATGGAGGGGCATCATGGTCCTCGCCCGATGGATCATCTTCACACCATCTTAGTGGTGTGGAAATTTAGAATCAATATGGATTCTTTGCTGCCTTTCACTAGGATCGGATGGAGTTATGCGATATTTAAAGAAGTATTTAAAGTCTGCCGTGATGTTCCTCTGTCGACTTCTTTAATATCGTAATGGGGATGGTCCAATCATAGAGCCATCGTTATTTCCCTCCTCCATGTTAGTGTCCAGTGGTGCAGCCTCTAGAGGAACTTTTAGGCGTGATGCTCCGCTTCTGTTGTCTTGGATCTCGAGGGAGCACTTGGCCTTTAGTTCCTTTCGCCAGAGGGTCACTTTCAGAGCTTACTAGGAGAGGTGCATCTGGAGCTCAATTGTGGGCTACCACTTCGACGCCGCACTAGCTCAACCATTGACCGTATGGCTACGGTCGACCCCAGTAGAGGATCTCCAGGTCAAAAGATTCCCAAGCGAGTGTAGCGGCATATTGTCTTCCCCCTTACCAGGGAATTTCTTCCCATTCACCATTTACAGCATCTTGTCCCTGGTCCGAACGCATCCATGGGTAGATAGAGGGCATCCGCGGTTGTCTTCCCAAGGCGCGTCTTCCTGAAACCAGTTTCCAAGCAAGCGTTTCAGGATCGTCGTTTCATATATTTTTATTTATTTCTTTTACTATGAACATTCACTGATATAAGTTTTATACTTTGTAAAAAAAAAATCAATAAATTAAATTTCTGAGCATTGCTCTATTTCTTACCTTGTGTCTTTTGACTTTTTCGCATGACTTTGGATGTTTGAAATGCTTGTATGTGATTACAGGCTGCTTGGCGTTCACTAACATGACAGTCTAGGCAGCTGGCAGCTCGATCTTCTGGCAATTCGTCTGTCGGCTATCCTTCCGAGAGCTTGGAAGGGGGCCAGCTGGGCGAATTAGCCTCAAGCCTGCCAACGTTGGATGCCATACATTTTCAGCCTTGGAAAAAGGCGTGTCAGGCCGTCAATGACTGCACCATGCGTTGTCACTTCAATCAACCGTCTCAGTGCATTGATTGATTGGGAAAGTGGGGCATCAGGCGTCATTATGACACTCATGAAAAGACGCACTGCGGCTTACTCGGGCAAAGGCACATGTTGTTACAGTTGCGCCGATTCGCTTTCTTTGAACGATGTCGTTTCTAGCGAGGTCGTGGCTTATTTAAGCACTAACCCTTGAGCCGTTTCTTCCACCACTTTTAGAGTATCTTTGCCTTAATTCGTTGTGCTTCTTGCCAATTTGCGCAACTCTTGAATGGCTTCTCGAGGCATCTCTAACATTCGATCGACACTGTCCCATAGAGATGTGGAACTTTTAATCGGAAAGAGTTACCTTTTCGAATTTGCCTCATTCGTGATTCCTGGTGCCGGTGACGAGGCTTGCTCGCCTACTCACAGGTTCATTACCGTTTACGAGAAGCACCTACCAGTCGGCCTCTGGCCCCCACTTTAGAGGCAGCTGCGTGAGATTCTAGTGCCCCTTGGGATCCCCGTGGCTTGCTTGCTTCCAGATATTGTCCAGCATTTGGTTACTCTGTTTGCCTTCTTTCACGCTAGGAGACTCACCATGGACACCTGGTCCTTGAACATGCTCATTTGGATCAACCAAGATGGTGACTAGGTTTCCTTTATTCCTTGCGTGTGGTTTCAGCTAAGCTGGGCGAGGCCAGGGTCGTCGGAGGGTTGGAAGTCTCACTTTTCCTTCTTGGAGGTTGACTCCAACTAGCGGGTCCCATACAGATGGGGCAGAGTCAACAGTTTCTACACCGAAGATCTCCTGCCGCATGAAGTGAAGATGAGTCAACCGCTAACGGTGCTAGTTGAAGGGCACCCTGACGTCCTTCACATCATCGAGGAGTGGGTCTCCCTTGGCACTCTGAGAGATGGGTTGGAGGACTCTGCGGAAGAGGGCAACTCTTTCGGTTCATGGGACTCCTCACTGCCAACTTCGCTTAAGGGGCACCAGCAAACTGATGCGATCGTCACTAGGGGACATGTGTCTACCTCTGGTCGGCCATCAAGGAAGCTGAGTGTTGGGATGAGGTACTAGGGCTTTTGGAGGCCCACACTCAAGCTCTAGATTAGATAGCTTGACTTGAAGACGAGGTCCAGAGGACTGGGAAGGAACTAGCGGGCCTCCGATGTGAGAACGCTCTCCTTAGGGGCGAACCCTGGCCACTCATGTTGCTAGGGGACAGCCAAGGGTTTGTGCCAAGCGGATCGAGCAATCGAAGACCCAGGGGTGGCCATTCCGATAAGCCGTAGGCATAGGCAATAGGTCGTAGGCATAGGCAAGATCTTCTTTTTATCTTTTCGTACTTTTAGGCCGATAGTTACCTTCGGATGCACACTTTGAATTTTTCAATAAAACATGCTAAACCATTTTGATTATCGTCGCATGCTATATATGATTTGGATGTTTGAGTGTCACGCTGTGGAGCTTGTCGGCCGCCGATATAGGCGGTGTGGACCCCAGGTGGCCCGCTCTTCTGGCAATCCAAACCAGCGGTTGTTCGTTCCGAATACTGAGTTTGGATGGGGCCGGTTGGATCTACCTCAAGCCTGCATGGGTTGCGCACCACTAGTTGGCTGCTTTGGGAAGCGGTGGCATCAGAGCTTTAAAAATTACAAATTTTTTTGTCAATTGGCCGTCTCGAGTCTGTCAAACCATCACTATTGACGCCATTCGATTGATGTGTTGCGACTCTTTGATGAGGGGACACGTGTTGTTGCCATTATGATGAGCAACTTTTCGCCCTCCTTCATGCGATGTCATTCGAGGCCTGGGCTCTGTCTATTTAAACCTCATGCCACATTGTTATTTTCCTCATTTCCTTCTGCTTTCAAACAGCAGCGGACTACTTCTTGTCTACTTTCTCTCTTTGCTTCACCGCTCACGGCTTTCAAGGAGGTTTAATCGATTCGATCCATCCTCACCGCCAACGATGTCCAGTTGCTATTCTCCTAGTTCAGGATTCCAAGGAATATGGCGTTCCTATTGCTAGTGAAGACAGCAGGGCTTGCTCCCCACCAGAGAGATTGATTACCGTGTACGAGATTCACTTGAAGGGTGGACTCCATTTTCCGGTGCAGCCACAGTTGTACGGCATCTTGATGGCTCTGGGAGTTCCGGTAGCAAGGCTTTAACCCACCGCCATCCAATACTTAGTGTCTTTATGTGTCTTCTCTCGCTGTCATGGCTGCCAATTTAGCATCAAGTCGGTGAGAGCTATTTTTCGCTTCACCTAGACTGCAGACTGGATTTCGCTATCTCTACGCCCAAGCTTTAACTTCAAGGAAGCGAATCCAAACTTGGCGAAGAGTTGAAAAAACTACTATTTTAATCTGGCGGTCCCTTCCGATTGGGCCATTTCAAGTGAGTGGGGGAACGTGCGGCCTTGTCTGACTAGGCCCTTAGAGCATCATGAGGAGGCCCTAGAGAAGCTGTTGATAGACCTTATTCGCGAGTACACGAGCACCCTGCAGGAAAGGGGTTATTGGTTGACCCTAGAAGCCTTCGCCATTGCCGCATGGGAGCCTAATTCTGAGGTGGCTAGCGCTGTGTCGCCTGCTGTGTCCCAGAGGGCGCCTGGGTTGTTTGTCATCCGTGAGCCCTCCAATCTGCCAGCCAAGCAACAACGCACCTCCTCTGTCTATACTTCTTCTGATTCTTCCTTTTCCTCTGGGTAAGATGAGGCAGCACTAGAGCAAATGCATTGGTCCTAGAGATCAAGGAGGATGGCTCCAACATTCGCATCCTCGTCAGGCCAAGCATTCAGAGTTGCCGAGTCAGCAATTGGTGATGAGCCTTCTAGACATCTTGTGTTGGCTGTGGGTGACCAAGAGGGCCCCCATGAGGGGCCTATTCCGGCAGCTACTCTGGCTCAGCGTGGTATTCTCATCACTACAGTGTCCCTATGCGAGGATCCCATCTAGTGCCTTCCCGCTGCCATTGATGAGGAAGTTTGTTGCCACAATTGGACGGCTGACATCCCAACGAGGTCATCCAATAAGGGCCACGAGGTGGCAAGTCCTAGAGCAATGGAGCCTAGCACGACCGTTGGGACCGAGGAGGCTATTGGGGCACATTCCCTTAAGTCCTTGGAACTAGAAGCTCCTGAGGCAATGGAGGCTACCGAGGGGCCTAATGTCGAGCACTCAGAACCTGAGACCCAAGGGGAGGCCAAGGTCTAGACTGCTTCCAGCACAACTAAGGAGGGTGTCGAAGAGGTTGCCAAGGGGCCTTGCTCCGAGACTCCTGCGCCAGTGCTCTTGGAGGGGTGCGAGGACTTCGTGCGATCTCGGCTCCTGAGGAGCCTACCTCAAGTTTCCCGCCCTCGGAGGGGTCATTCCTGGCTAAGGAGGTTTCTCGTGTACCTTGTTGTTTCTTTTGTTTACTTTCTTTGTCGCCTTGACTAACTGATATTTTGCAGGATCCACCAACTGGCAACCTTTGCTGACCGCCTCGCCCAAGCCCACGTCGATCCCAAGGAGCTCAAAGTTGCAACAGAGTGAGCCTCCCATAACAAACATGAGCTGTTTGAGACCAGGGTGAAGATCTCCTCCCTCGAGGATTTGCTTCGTGAGTGGGAGCAAGATTGCACTTGCCTCCGGGGTGAGAACCTTCGGCTAGAAATGGGGCTTTTGACCACCCTCAGTTAGGATGAGATGGGGGATGCCCTGGAGCACAGATATTGGGCTAGCATCGTCTTATGCCACTGCATCACGAATCTGGTAGTTCTTGGCTTTCCTATTTCATTTTTCCACCCAAGGAACGCCAATGCTTGGCAGTGGTCGAGCCTACTAGACTCTTCTCATGATGCCCCCGGTCCTTCGTCTCGCTTGCAAGGGAGCCCTTAGCCTTTAGATCGTTCTCCCTCCGAGCCATAGGCCAATTTTGTATTTTCCTTGGGCGAATGGCCCTTTGTATATTTTTAATCTTTTATAATAAAATCAGGCCAATCGTTGAGATCTCTGTTGTTGTTTGTGTATGTTTTCCTGCAAAAATGGTTTCCTTTGTTTTTCCAACTAAGCGTTGTTGCTATCATCACCGAGCTTATCCTTTGCATGCTTGCCCAATTGTGCTCGTTCCCTTAAGGGAATATCTCGGCACTCTGATTCTCCAAAGCGCTCTATCCCAAGAGTGGGATGTCATCGCACACCCATGGGTTGGCCTCACTAGGGCTAGCTGAGTTCATGGCTGCAACTGGCGGGCCCTAGCGAAGTCATAGGCCATCGCCCACACATTACTATATTAGTGCTCTATCCTATCGAAAGACATCGTAGCTTATGTACGTCTAGTCCTAGTCCGCCAACTAATGTCAACTGATGGTGCTCTTCCTCCTCGGAGGGAGGCCGTGGCGTGTATACTGTAAAGTGCTCTAAGGTTTTAATGGTCGCTTGGTGGGGTGCTCCAGGAGCCCCCAGGCCTAAGTGTTTGACCACCAGTAGGCCACTCGATGACAAGATCGATATTCAAATTTGACCATCTATGAGCTACTCAGTTGCTGGAATCGAGGTTCAAATCTGACCCCATAAGTGCCTCTCGGGTGCTAGAATCGAGATTCAAATTTGACAATGTATGGGTCGCTCGGTACAAGGCCAAGGTTTTGTAACAAGTGAATGCGAATTTATCTGACTTAGGTGCAATCCGAGTCATCTAATTTTATTCATTGTTATGTAAACACGCATTCACATGAGCAGATGCAAACAATAATTACATTAAGTGTAAGGTGATGCATTTACAAGTATTCAGAATGATGTATGCCAACCTTACCTAAGCTTGACTAAGGCTTATTGGTAGTACCTTTTAAGGTGGGTGGTGTTTCAGGTCCTTGGGACCAATTTTCCATCCCAGGTGCATAGCTTGTACACCCCGTTCCAAAGGATTGTTGAGATGAGGAACGATCCCTCCTAATTCAGAAAGAGCTTATTCCAGTGGACAATCTTACCCGTTGCCTCTACGCTCCATAAGACTAAATCTCCCATCTCGAATTAGCGGGCCTTTATCCTTTTATTGTAGTATCGTGTGATGCGTTGTTGGTAGGCTGTCATCCTCAGGTGTGCTGTGTCTCAGGATTCCTCGAGTAGGTTGAGTTGCTCCCTGAGTCTTTGGGAGTTGCTAGTCGGGTCCAAGCACTCCACCCAAAGGGTGGGAAGCCCAACTTCAATCTGAATGACGAACTCTATCCCGTAACAAAGACTGAAAGTTGTCTCATGAGTTGGCTCTTTGGGAGTCATTCGGCATGGCCATAGTACAAATGGTAGCTCATCTACCCAGGAGCCCCGAGCAACTTCCAACTCTGTCTTCAGCGAGTGCAACAACGTCTAATTTGTTACCTCCACTTGCTCATTGGCCTACAAGTAGGTAACGGAGGTGTGAAACAACCTGATCTACAGGCTTGCGCAGTACTTACTGAATCGCTTGTCGGTAAATTGGGTCATGTTGTCAGTCACGATAACCTTGGAGATCCTAATCTAGCACACGATGTTCTGATGAGCCAACTCTGTTGCATCCTACTCGATGATCCGTACCAGTGGAGTCGCCTCAACCAACTTAGTGAAGTAGTCAGTGATGACTATGATGAATTTTCTCTACCCGGATGCTACGATCAAGTGTCTAAGTATATCGAGCACCCACTGTGCAAACGGCTAGGCACTTCCAAGGCGTGTAGCTCTATGTGCAGTTGATGGTCATGCTCCCGTGGACTTGCTGGTTTTCACACTTCTTGAAGAAGTCTATAACATCGCGCTTCATTGAGGGTTAGTAAAGGCCTTACCACATGATCTTAAAGGCAAGGTTCTTGCCACTGACGTATGACCCACGGATGCCGAAGTGTACCTCGTCCAGTGTGTAGTCTACTTCCTGTGGCATGAGGCACTTCACGTAGGAGGTTGAGTACCCAGGATAATATAACTTCCTGTGCACAATGGCGTTCCAGCCGGCCGTTCTCTTTATACGCTTAGCTTCTTTCGGGTCATGTGGTAGGAGGCCATCGATGAGGTACCTCCTGTACAGGGTTATCCAATTTTCACTGTCAGCCACCTACAGTACCTCGAGCTTGGGGTTGTTGATGCTCGGGATGGCTAGGACTTTTCACATGTCTCTAGCATACTATTTTGGGTTCCCGGTCGCTACGACCTCTGCTAATTGGTCTGCCGTCTAATTCTTCTCTCTCAAGACGTGAGTCATCTCGATCTTGTCGAATGCTTGGGCCAAGCCTTTCGCTCTAGTGAGGTACCTCATGAACAAGAGGTTCAACGCCTTAAGGCTCCCACAAAACTGGTTTATGACCAACTCCGAATCGTTGTAGATGACCAAGGCTTTGGCATAACATTCCTTTGCATGTCGGAATTTGGCGAGTAGCACTTTGTATTCCGCCATGTTGTTGGTGACTTTAAATCTAAGGGTTATCGAGTGCTTTATCTCGAACCCCTCTGGAGTCCACAAGACCACGTCGGCACCACTGCTTACTTGTATTGATGACCCATCGACGTATAGGGTCCAAATTGTGGTCTTTGATCTGCCTATGTCAACAATGATGTTGAGAACATCTAGAATTGGGGTCATGGTCTCAATGAGAAAAAACCACAAGAGCTTGCCCTGCATAGCCAACCGAGGTTGAAATTCTACATCAAACTCACCCAACTTGATGGCCCATTTGATCAGCCACCCAGATGTGTCTAGCCTTTGTAGGATTCCTTTTAACGGATAATCAGTCAAGACGATGATCTTGTACACTTGGAAGTATAGGCGTAGCTTTTGGGCAGAGTAGATGAGGGTTAGCGCGACACTTTTGGCATGTGTGTAGTGAGTGTCGACATTAGTTAGGACCCTACTAACATAGTACACTGGCTATTGTATCCTATCTTGCTGCCAGATGAAAATCAAGCTTAGTACCGCACCTAAAACTGCCAAATATAAATACAACTCTTTGCCTTCTTGAGATGAGGTCAAGAGCAGAGGGTTGGAGATGTACTCCTTGAACTCCTAGAAGGCTGCTTCGCACTCGACCGTCCATTGAAAATCAGTTTCTTTGGTCCCCCTCAAGGCCTTGAAAAATGGAAAATATTTCTCCACGAACTTTGCTAAAAAGCAAGAGAGCGACAAGTCTTCTTGTTAGCTTTTGGACCTCCTTGAAGGTCCAAGGCGGGTGCATGTCGAGGATGGCCTGTATCTTCTCAGGGTTGGCCTTGATTCCCTTCTATAAGATGATAAAGCCCAAGAACATTCTCAAGGCTACACCAAATGTGTACTTGGCCTAATTGAACTTCATCTGGTGTACCCGAAGAACTTCGAATGTCTCATTCAGATCATGGATGTAGTCATCGATGGCCTTACTCTTGATGAGCATGTCATCTACGTACACCCCCATGTTCTGACCGATTTGAGCTTTGAACATCTTGTTCACGAGACAATGGTAAGTTGCCCTGCCATTCTTCAAACCGAAAGGTATGACCTTGTAACAATAAGTCCCCTAATCGGTCATGAAGATAGTATGCTCCTCATCTTCCAAGCTTATTCTAATTTGGTTGTAATCTGAGTAAACATCCATGAAGTTCAGCAATTCATAGCTTGATGTGGAGTCCACTGGCAAGTCGATCATTGGCAATGGGAAGCTGTCCTTTGGGCAGGCTTTATTCACATCAGTAAAATCGACGCACATCTGCCATTTTTCATTACTCTTCTTAACAAGGACCATATTGGACAACCAGTCCGAGTACTATACCTCCCTGATAAATCTTACGTTGAACAGTTTCTTTACTTTCTCTTGAATGGCGATTAACTTCTCAATGGAGTGGCCTTGCGCTTCCACCGGACGGGCTTATAATCTGGATAAAGACCTAACTTGTGGACCATCACTCCGTTCGGTATCCTTAGCATGTTAGCGGGTGTCCACACAAAGACATCGAAGTTCTGCTTGAGGAAAGTTACAAGCCGGTCGCAGAAGAGACTCGGTAGGGAACTCCCAATTTGCACGCACTTCTTGGGTTCACTAGAGTCTAAGGGAACTTAGTCTGTCACTTACCCCGATTAGGCTTGCTGCAAGGTGGTTTCGTCATGAAAGTCGAGATCTTTGATCACCTGATTAGGTGCCGATTGTGTTATTTGGGATAGGTAGCATGTTCAGCCAGTCATCTTGTCACCTAGGACCTCTCCAATGCCGCACAGGATCAAAAACTTTATCTTCAAGTGGGGGATTGACGTCACTGCTCTAAACATGATTAAGCTGGGTCATCCCAGAATCATGTTGTACAGCCAAGAGAGGTCCACCACAAGAAATGTAAGCTTCCTGGAGGCTATGTGCAGGTGTCTTCCTAGCTCGACCTCTAATTGGACAACTCCCTACAAAGGTACCATTTCATTGTCTAGGCCGTACAATAATCCCCCAGTTGGCTTCATCTAGCTCTTTTTCAGGGCAAGTTTAAAGAAAGTATCAAGGTACAGTAAATTCCGGGAACTTCCACTATCAACAAGAATTCATTTTGGTTAGTAGTCTACCATACTATCCGAAACGAAGGCAAAATTAATCAGGGGGTCTGAATGGGAAGTTATTACATGAGTTATATATTCATCGCTAAAACTAATAATATCAATCCTAACTCCTACCCTTGGCGTCGTGCTGTTGGAAGTGATCTCTAGGCAGTCTAGGGTGTTACTTATAGCCGATTTGGTTATCACCATGTTGACGACCCCGGCTGCGACTCGATTCCTCAGCTGCTCTTGTGCATCATCTCCTGTAGCCGCAGGAGCCTATCCTAAGTTTTGCAGGAACCCGGTCAGGTGCCCCCGGCTGACTAGGTATTCAATCTCCTTCTACAGAGTCTGGCAGTCTTTCCTACTGGGCCCCAAAAATCGATGGTAGTGATAGTATTTAGTTTGCCTCCTCTTTCTAGGTTCCTTATCGCCTTGGACCATTTTAAAAACTTCTCGTCCCAGATCTGTATCAAGATATTTACACGGCTGTCATTTAGTGGGATCAGGTTTAAAGGCCTATACTCCCTTTAAACACCCAGCTCAGACCGTGGCTGCTTTCGGGGTTCACAAGAGCAGTTGTCATCCCCGTTCCTCTTCTTGCAGCCAACCGACCCCTCGGGGGCCCAATCCATGCCCTCGGGGTACTTCACCTCGTTGGCCTCTTCGGCAACAATGTAAACTCGAGTTATGGCTTCAACTTCTTTAAAGGTCTGAGGGCGCCAATGAGCCAAGTGTTTGAAGAACTATCCTAGCTCCAGCGTTACGATGAAGGCATTCAACTTTACCTCATTAGAGAGTTTGGGTATTCTGCGAGCCTCAACGGTGAACCGTGCCAAGAAGCGCTTTAGCCCTTCGTCCCGCTTTTGTTGAAGACGGACTAGGTGTCACGGTTACTTCTCTTCTATTCGATTAGAGGCAAACTGGCACAGGAAACAGTCAGCGAGTTCATCGAATGACAAATTTTAATCCGCTAGACGCCATAGAACCAAATTCAAGCGTCTTCCTTGAGAGTCAAGGGGAAGCATTGGTACATGGTGGCCTCGCCTAGGCCCTGGAAGGTGAGTAGCATACGAAAGTAGCACTGGTGGTTCATCAGGTCAGTACTCCTATTGTACGCGTCTGAGGTTGACATTTTGAACTTGAGGTAGAGTGGCTACATCCAGATATCCATCGTGAATGGTGACCTCCTAAAATTGAGGGACTGTCGGCCACCATCACCCTTAAATACATGCTGCCAGATTCTTTCCACCTTCTCCTCCATTCGGGGGGAGGACACATTTCTCTTGGCGTAGAGGAAGGCCCTAAGCTTTGAAGTCTCCGATGTGACGCGCGAATAGCAATGACTACCAACTCGTGGCGATCACGTACTGCACAAGGCCTCTTCTTGTGTCATGGGCCTCCTGTCTCTATGAGAGTTGCAAGGCTTCCGCCGCTCTAGGCTTTCCTCACGCGTCTCGCGACTTGGTAGGCCCTGCGGCTGCACCCAGCTTGCTGCTTGAGGCCTCCTAGGCCTCAACGTCATCGAGCTGCGGGTTCTTCAAGGTCAGGTGCCTCTATGTCTGGTTTCTTCGCCTTAAGGCCAAAGCCTGAGTGACACAGGGGACAGCCCCCAACTACTGTCCATCCATGTGGGCAAAAAATGCATGGAGCATTTGCTTCATGTCTCTTACCTTAGCGACGAGCTCGCATACATCGTGCTCAAGTCGCTCACCTACCTAGCTACCCCACTGAGGGGTCATCACCATGCGGGGCGGCGTCCCTTGCTGGCATGCTAACTTGCACTCTGGTGTTGCCTATCGTTCTATCTATAATATGAATATGGTGGTTGGTAGTTATACTTTTAAATAGTTCTCACAAATGGCACTAATGATGCGTCCCTAGATCTGGATTGTTTTATGAATTAAGGAGTCGTTGGGTCTTCTGCGTCGGATCAAATTCAAGTGGGTCCAGTCTCTATCCCTATTAACCTATATCTTACGTACCATAAACAGCGAACAAGAGGTCGGAGGATTGGCGAAACTCACCCCATATTTATCCTCTGACGCTCAAATTAGAAATCTTTCTAAAAAAATAGAAAGATGTGAGAATGATGTATGAAAATACATAAATACACTTGTGACAGGGAATAAAAGGTTTGTAGAGGATTGGGTTTTGAAAATATGCTCGATAGGAAGCAACTTAGAGAATACGCTCGACAAGGAGCGACTTTCGGTGCTGGCGAAGGGCTAAACTCCGACTAGCCACTCGACTGGGAGTGGCTTTATGATCTAACGGAATACTAGATTACGGTGATGCACTCCACAGGGAGCAGCTTGGAGAATTGGGGAGACAGAAAGAGTTGCATGATCAAAAGAGAGCTTGGTTCTTTATAAACTCAGTCTGTCGATTTTGAGTCTTTCCTTCCTTTGTGATGGTGAAGGACATTTGTAATACCTCGTAGCAGTGGCATTTGGGCCAAAACACGCAACAAGTGTCTTGCCAGGATTGGTCGTGCCGATGTGTTAGTTTTTGTCTTGCATTGGTGATGCGACCACGAATAGTCCTTGCTGACAAGCACCTCACTGTTCTGGCGGGCGATTCATCGAGGCCTACTAGTGGCGACCGTGGCCTGGCAGCCGTAGTACCTTTTCTAATCGTTCACTATGGCCACCAATGGTAGGCGTCCGTGTCGGCGGCCTCTGTGCTAGCTAGGTTGGAAGGTTTCTCTGTTATGATTGGTCGTGTTGCAAGGGTTGCCTGCTGGTCCTGGACGATCCATATCTCCATCGGCCTATTATGCGTTGTTGAGTCTGAGCCTGTTATTTTGGCCTTTTGGACTTTAGTATTTGTGGGCCTTTTCTTTGTGGATGGGTCTGGCTTATACTTGAACCAATTCTTAATATAGTTGGACCCATCAATACTAATATAAAAAATATATCATCTTTTATTTATTTTGTCAAATACTTCTAATATTATAATTTTAAAAAATAGAAAAAAATATCTAATAATAACTTGATTATATTTAAACCTCACATTTTTATTACCCCAACTTCTAAAATCCTCCTCCTTACCAGAACTAAAAATGGTTAGATTTCTAATGTGATCTTTTATATTCAACCAATCCTTAAAAGTAATACATATTTTCACAGTCTTTGGTATTATCCAACTTTTTTCATCAACTACTTCATTTGGACACCGAAAGTTGATTTCAATTACACCATATCTGCCGCTAGGCCTAAGAAATCTTGTACCATTGTTGCCAGCATAAAAAATATTTACTTGTTGTCTTCTACCAATCTAAAATCTGAAATTCTGAATTGCTAATTACAATATTAGAAACGTTATTCAATTGTAAATAGTGAAGAAGTTCAATCGATATTGTATCTTCACTAACCAGCTTTATTCCACCTCAAACTCATACCAACAAAAGCGAATCTCGTCGACCACCTCTATTATTACTTACTTTTACTGTTGGCAAAGACAGTTCTAGTATTAATTATTGTGCAAATAAACCATACATTGCATGCAAATTGCAAGAAAAACGGGTCTTCATTTCTTCCATATTATCGGTCATTCTCACATTATTGTAAAATTATTCCAGACATATGTATACCCAACTTAAATTTATACAATGGTTCATAATTGTGATAAAGCGAGCTAGTATTAAAAATATT
>JAODPA010153723.1:4321-14764 GCA_025585075.1 Nepenthes mirabilis
ATTATATTTAATTATTATTATTATTATTATTATCACTATTACTGCTTTATTCCTCATACTATTCTATGAACTAAACAATGGAATACGAATTTTCACATTATTCTATTCCAACAACTAAATATGACAATAACAATTCCAACTCTATTTCCATCCTATTCTATTTCCTGTAATAACTATTCTATTCCCACTTTATTCCATTCTAACAACCACATGTATCGTAAAGGAAACACCGACAGCTGAAATATATATGGAATATAACTTACTTCTGAGATATTAACCACAACAGAAAATAAAATTGCAGAGAAAATGAAGAAGATTACTGTACCAATATGTTTCCATTCCCTAAGCCGTTAAGGGGATGGCTAGGATTTGTTCCTCCCATAGACCCCACCAAAACAATCTGCTTAACTCCAGCAGCTTTTGCTGTACAAATGGATTACAAGACTCATCAGAAAACACGTACAAGCATAAACACATATATTTGAATAAGTTACCAATTCATCTGGCAAGTCTCAAGAGAGAGAAGTAAGAGGGGAAATGGTTAGAAAGAAAGGGTAAAGAAAAGAAGTTCAACACTACATTATGCAGATTTTGAAAAAAAAAAATTGTAAGATTAAATGACAGGAAACTTGAAGTAGAAAAAATTCTCACCAGCATCAATTTGATTTTTCTGGCCAATCCAGTCCACCTAACAAGTAGCAAGCTCCAGTTATAATTGGAAAGACATAAAACTATAATCACCAACATAGAATGCATTAGTACCTGCTCAGGATATGCACCATCTTCAAAGTAAATCTCAGGCCTCCCAATTGAAGGATCAGATCCAGGTTTCATTCTTGGGACAGCACTGGTGAGAATTATGAGGGCATCGACACCGTGGATTGCGGGAGCAATGCTATCAGCATCTCTGATATCCCCAACAAAAACGTCATCTGCTCCACCAATTTGCTGCTTACTCTCTGCTGTACGCACCAATCCTCTTCCAATAAATTGGTCAGACCTTTCCTTCAGCTTTTTATAAGCAATATGGCCTTGAAAATACACCCAGTAAAAAAATATTCTATCAGCAGTACTTCCTCAGAGCCAAACAAGCGTCTCACATAGTGAGAAATTTACAAAGGGAGTGTGTCTCAGTTTCCATTTTGGGATGTCCCAAAACAACTGTCTACTTTCATTTTTCCATATTCGATCCGTCATTAATGTTGCGTCCGCCGATTCTGAGCGATGTACGGATGAGGATCCAAGTATGTTTGCGGGTAGGGAGTGTCTGGGGAGAATCCGTGCCACACAAAGAACGAGGATGTCCGTTTTAGGACAAGGACGTGTTATAAGATATAGAGAGAGAGGGAGTACAGGGACAATAACACATGAGGTTTTTACATAGAAAACCTACTCTTAAATAAGAAGGAAAAACCACGGGAATATGGGTCCGAGAACTTGTATCACTAGTGCATTTGGTTACAAAAGAGGACGAGATTACGGAGGAGTGAACTAACGGCACTCAAGTCTTTTCTCTTTCTTCTTTCTCTCTCTACAGCTATTATACAAGTATAAATACTGGAATCCTTTTTTTTGGTAGACAATTAATGTATATATAGTGAGTGAGTCCTCCTACGTGGGGCTGGCGTGTCCAGGAGATCCTACCACAAACTCTGCAAATCCACCTTGCCATATCAGGGGCGTTGCGTGCACGTGGGCTTGATGTAACATCAATACTGTAGTGATCGTGCGTGCTGCTGTAGGCCATCATTCCTTTGTGGTCTGACAGGATTAGCTACCAAATCCCCGGCACGCCAATTCTGCAAGCGTAGTGACGCCCGAGGACCATCCCTGGGTCCACGGGCCCAAATGGACTTTGAGCCTATTGCGCACTTGGGCCAACTCGACTGCCTAGACCTCCTGGACCTCTTAGGTCTACTGGGTCTTCGTGGCACTTGGGTCCAACTCATGGGAATGGATCCTTTAACTAGGCTTTGGGTATCAGTACTGATCACTAACCCCCCATGCCAAATAGATTTGAGGACTTTAACATTTTAGCATGTTCATTGGTCGTTGACAAATCTCACGTGAAGGCTTTCTTCACTAGAAGTCCGCTCGTACCTTTGCACCATGGCGCTGTTCAGCTACTGCTTGAAGCTAGCGTCCACTTTTCTCTCTTCTGAATGTCAGCGGATGTGGTTGAAACCAAAACCCGGGGGCATGTTGACCAAAATATCCGAGAATATTTTGAGACTTATAGTTTGACAAAAGTGTCCGAGAAAATTTTGAGGTCAGTAGTCTGGCCCAAATGCCCGAGGAAAGTTTGAGTTCTAGACACCGGTGGTGCCATTAAGTGACATTTGTAGCCACGTACGTGTCCGCAACAAAAAATGTCTACGGCTATTCTGGAGACCAAAAACTTTGATGAAGGCACTTCCGAGAACTCCCTCTGAATCCGAGACGCTGGCTTGCGCCGCAACTTGTGCCATTAAAGCGCAATAAATGCGCATTGACATTGCCTTGGAAACATAAGGCCCACTATCTCCGTTGACACGTGGCTAGGGTAATGATGGGGCGAGCCTTCGAACTTCTCAATCTTTTCAAATAATCTTTCTACCTTCACTTTTCACCACGCAACCCTAAGGTCCTTCTCTGGAACCCTTTGGCTCCATTTCCATCTTCTAACTTTTCACTCATGCACTTTCTTTGTTATTTTCTTCAAGCTTCCATGGCGTCCGGAATGAAAGACATTAAGTCTTACCTTTCTTTGGCCAGGCTCGAAGCTATCCATGTGGAATACAACATTCCAGACTCGATGGCAATGGTGATGCCGGATACCCATGAGAGGGCTTGCAGTCCTCCTGATGGCTTTATCACCGTCTACGAAATCCACCTCAAGAGTGAGCTTCGTTTCTCTGTTCCCCTGGAGTTATTTGTCAACATGAGGGAACTCCAAGTTCCATTTGCCAGGCTGCAACCTAATGCCATCAGGTATGTCGTATCTCTCTGTGTCTTTGCTCGCTGCAATGGTAAACTGCTTGAGGTCTCCATGGTGCAAGTTATGTTTCGTTTCACTCATAACCAGGATTAGATATTTGCTACTCCACGTCTTGAATTTGTTGCTATGAGTGGCGGAAACCCTGATTTCACCAAGAGGTGGAAGGACAAGTTCTTTTTCTTGGGGGTTGCTGAGAACTGGGCCATCTCCAACGTTTGGGGTAATGTGACTGCTGAGCATTGCTCGGACGCCACCAATGTGGAGAGGGGGGCTGTCAAGGTAGTGACGGACTCAGTGCTGGCCTACCTTGGTACATTTAATGAAAATAAGACGAACGTCTGGTTGCAACCGGAAAACTTGGCAAGGGCCAAGTGAGGGACCCAGTCTGAGAGCTCAGGTGCCCCTGCTACTCATTTGAAGAAAAAAAGAAGTCGAAGAAGGAGAGATCCTTGAGGATCGAGGAGCTATCTGAGCGGCCAAGGAAGAGTCGCCAAATTAAGACTTCGAAGTGTCTGGCGACCACTATTGCGTCCTCCTCGTCGGATGATGACGACACCCTGATTGAGCGTCTCGTGAGGAGGCCGAGAACTTCGCTGGCAGCGCTAGTCCAAGGAGTTGCAGGTGTCGGACCTTCAGCTATTACTGAGTCCTCTGGGAAGCCTTTTGAGCCCGTGGACCTGTCAGCGGAAATACTTGTTGCCTAGCCTCCCATTGATGAGCCAATGCCTGATATCCCTTTTGTTTTTACTGGTGAGGTCTTGGAGTGGATTGACAACCCATCCAAGGACATTACTGAGGGATAGGCAGTGAGGGAAGCTGAGGAAAGTAGTGCTGCAGAGCTGCCTGCCATGGAGACTGCTGAGCTCTCTTGCCTTGCAATCCAAATTTTTAGCCTAATAATGACTCTGTCCACTGCCCCTAAGGAGCCCTTAGTCAAGGACGGAGAAGAGATTTCTCGTGCAACTGAAGCACGGACTAGGGCCGAGGATTATTCTAAAGCGGCTGAGCCCCAAATCTTGGATGAAGCTGCTTCCGCGCCCAAGGTTAAAGTTGAGGTTTCTGCGGTGCAGGAGGCTGCAACCATAGAGCCTGAGGAGCCAGAAGCTCCTAGAGAGGAGAGCACTTCCAGGAGCTCTTTTGTGACCAAGGTACTCCTTTATTCTCCTCCAGGATTTTGTTCTCTTCAGTTCATGTCTTAATGAATTGTCTTGCTTTTTGCAACTTTAGGAGCTGGCCGGCAGCCTTGGCAAAATCATTGGTGAGGTTGCCCAGTCTTACGCAGACCTGGATGCTTCTAGGTCCTTAGGGGAGCGTGTCCAAAGTCTAGAGCTCGAGCTCGTTGAAGCCTAGAGCAAAAACTTCTCCCTTGAAGGCTTACTGAGGGAACAAGAGCAGCTAAACGTCTCCCTTAGAGGCAGGAATTTACAGCTGGAGGAGGAGCTCAGAACCTCTATGAAGCCCACAGACATAGGACCAGCTTTGGAGCATAAGTACTGGGATGCCTTCAACATGTGCCGCCGGGTCATGAGGTTTTTGGTCCCGAGTTTTCCTGTTGCCCTGTTTGATCCTTGGAACACCAGTGCTCAGCACAAGGATGACTTGGTTGATCTCTCGGAAAGATGGAGGACCCCGGACCTTCTCGATCAGGACCTTCTAGTCAGGCAGAATCTTCTGGGGAGCTAGGATCCTCGGAGCAGGCAGGAGCCTCAGAGAAGCCAGGGACCTCGGAGCCTTAATGATTTTTGTTCATTTTTTTTTTGTACCTATATACTGTTGTACACAAGTTTTATATATGAATAAAATTTATTTTATTTCAGTGCAATCCCTCTATTTGTTTTACTCGGACTGCTTGAGTGTTTGGTTCTTTTATTACATGCTGTAAAGAAACTTGGTCTTTTACTAGCCAAGTGTCTAAACCCTTTGACCGTCTTAGGCTAAAGATGTTACCTCTAGGGTCGTCGCATTCTTACTATTTTGAGCCCCCTAAGTTTTTGGGTTCAGCCTCTAGGGTTGTTTGGCGTCATGGTCAAATTTTAAATTCGACCTCACACGGGCTGCTTGGGCACAGCCGAGTTTTAAGTTTGACCTATTGAGCTGCTCGGTCACAGCCGAGTTTTGAGTCTGACCTCTTGGGCCGCTCGGTCATAGCCGAGTTTTAGAGTAGATAGAAGGGACTCTTTCCCCTGACTTAGGGGCAACCTAGGTCTTATAGATTAATAAAATGAGATGCAATCATTCGATGAAATGCAAGACGGTAAATAAGTAAAAAGGAATGTTATTATATTAACCAAACGTTTTACAAGCACATCAAATGATGCATTTTGCCTTACCTGGGCGTCTGTACATACACTTATTGATAATATGTTTTGAAGTGTGCGGCATTCCACGTCCGTCGGACTAGTTTGCCTTCTTGGGTGCGCAATTTGTAGACCCCATTCCGAAGGATGGTTGAGACCAGGAACAACCCTTCCCAATTTGGAGAGAGTTTATTCTGGTAGGTGTTTTTACCCGTGGCCTCAACGTTCCTTAGCACTAGATCCCCCTCTTTGAATCATCTTGCCTTCACCTTTTTATTATAGTATCGGGCTACCCTCTGTTGGTACGCCGCGGTTCTTAGCCTTGCAGGGTCTCGTGTTTCTTCGAGTAGATCGAGATTCTCACGAAGTCTCTGATCGTTACTGCTCGGATCGGAGCACTCGGCTTGAAGACTTGGCAGTCCGACCTCCACTGAAATGACTGCCTCCACCCCATAACACAGGCTGAAAGGTATTTCTCCTGTGGGCTCCCTTAGTGTCGTTATATATGACCAGAGAACGGACAACAAATCGTGCACCCATGAGCCCTTAGAGTGTTCTAGCTTTGTCTTTAGTTCGTGTAAGGTCGTACGGTTCGTAGCCTCCACTTGGCCATTGCTCTGCAGATATATGACTGATGTGTGGGCCAGTTTTATTCTCAGGGTAGTACAGTACTTGGTGAACTGCTTTCTTGTAAACTGAATCTCATTGTCGGTCATAATACACACAGGAATCTCGAACCTGCACAAAATATTTTGCCGGACAAACTCTATGGCGTTCTACCCTGTGATTCTTGCTAGCGGCGTAGCTTTGACCTATTCGGTAAAGTAGTCTTATCCCAACGATCAGGAACTTTCCTTGCCCAACTGCTGCTGGAAGAGGCCTAAGTATGTCTAGCTCCCATTGAGCAAAGGGCTAGGGTGATTGTAGTGCTCAAAATTCTGTGTGAGGTTAGTGAACCATGTTGCCGTGGATTTGGCAGTTTTCACAATTGCGTACGAAATCCATGGTGTCATACTTCATGGTCGGCTAGTAGTATCCTTACCTCATGAGCTTGAAAGTAAGGTTCTTGCCGCCAATGCATGATCCACAAATTCTGAGGTACACTTCTTGGAGGGCGTAATCTACCTCACCTTAGATAGGGGGCCGAGAATCTATGCCGGTACAATTAGCCGTCCATAACAGTGCACCAACCCGCTGTCTTCTTCACCTTTTTAGCTTCATCCACATCCTCGGGCAATGTCCCGTTGGACAAATACCCCAAGTAGGGAGTCATCTAGTTGTTGGCACTCGAGACCCGCATCACTTCTAGCATGAGATCTTCAATGCTTGGTTTGTCAAGGACCTCGTGCACCCCTCGAGCATATTACTCTGGGTCTCCAAATGTTGCTGCCATTGGTTTTCCATAATCCTGTGGTTTTTCCTTCTCATTTAAGAGGAGGTTTTCCACTTAAAAATCTCGTGTGCTATTGTCCCCGTACTCTCTCTCTCTACATCTTTTAACACGTCATCGTCCTAAAATGGACAACCTCGTTCTGTGTTGCACGGATTCTACCCAAGCGCTCCCTACCCGCGGACATACTTGGATCCTCATCCGTACAGTGCTCAGAATCCGCAGATGCCACAGTTATAATTTGGAAAGTCTCGAGCTAAGTCCAGAAAGTGGACAAGCCAAGTAAGATGGTAAAGGAAACCAAGCATTAGAACAGTAATGTCGAAAGTGAACTCTAATTCTAAGGGTTACAAGGTGGCATTGCTTAAAGAAGCCAACAAATTAACATACAAGTGTAAGGGGAAAATTTTGATCATAATGGGGGTGCTTATGTAGAGGTCTGCACATGGAGTAGAATATTGGCCAGTATGTAATGGATTTTGGAGGTCTGCACATGTAGAGGTCTAGAATTTTTCACTGGTCATAAATATTTTTTTAAAAAAATCTAGCTTATATCCCAATCATGTGAACGTTTGTGATGGTATAAATACTATTTTGTAGGGTCAAAAATATTATTTCGGGGCTTTAAGTTCTTAAGAAGAGCCATAGGAGGCAACTTACATTTCAGGAGCAGAGCCCCTACACAGGGGCATAGGAATATGATTAATTGCTTAATGATATTTGTTTGTATTTTTGTATTTCTTCCATTAGAATTACTTAATAATTTTATATATGATATCAAACGTTATAAATGATTTTACACATTGGAGGATACAATTATATCACTTAATATGAGAAGAAAAAATTTGGTCATCTTATCAACATTAAGTTACCACTAAAGTTTTTTACAAAATTAAAAACTTATCATTTCTAAATTATTAATTTAACAGCAATATCAATTCAATTACAATGTTAATACTTTAAAGAATCATCTTTAATGAGAATAAGTATTTCATTATAATCACACTTGACTTTCATAAACAACTATAACAAGGTACAAATGTAGTGGATATTACTTTGTTTATGGACCCATTAATTTCGTGAGCTTAGAATATGTTTAAGGTCTACTCATTAATCTCGTAAGTCAAGGTCTAAGAACTAAGCACAAGCTTTTGATCACGCAATCCCAGATTGTGATCAAGCAATCGGTTTACTGGAAATCAATATACTAAATAATGCATTGTTTAAAACTTGCTTTTTACTTAAATGAGCTCATAAAAATGCTTGAATCAACTTGTTAAGCTTCTTGAATTGAGCTCAAATGAGCATCCAACCAATAATTTCAAGCTGACTTCCAAGAAACGTTTTTTCATTGACAACCATAATCATAAATTGATTGACAGAAATGTTGTTAACAACTATTAACAAATATTGATTTGTGAAAAATGGGCATGCCTCTAACTACAAAACATGTGAACACATTCTCTAGCAAAATCGTGAAAATATGACGCGGTTATAATGGATGAGGAAGATGTTAGAGATGAAGTGGCAAGATGAATGATAAAACACATAGACACCTAGAGTTAATGGAGAAGTTGGAAGTTGAGGCCTCACTAAAGACAGCCGGCCAAGACATTAAAGGAGACTCCCTCGGCCAACATCCCTAGCTGACGCATGGACTAGGAAATGAAGAAAGCTTTATTGAGATGTTTACCTAAGTTAATTAGCTTTTTAAGCCTATAAATGAAGGTGCAGTTCAATAGTAAAGACACACTTGGATTTTGATTAAAAAAATATTGCTTTTGAGCATCCTACGACTCCAAAATCAATTTTTTTGTGAATTCTAAATATGTCAGATTTTTGGAGATTTAAAATCTGTAACTAACCTACATTTGTAGACTTGTTATTCGAATTTTCGATTCCAATATTTGTAAGTGTTCCAATCCTCTCAAGATTTTCCCTTTCCCAATCCGTCCAATATGAAGTTGGTATCAGACCTATGGCAAGTTGTGGGATAGGACAAATGAATAATATCCAGCAGCCCGTGGAGTGAAACTACGACCTCCGCAACACTGAGATTGTGGAATTGAGAAGACAACTTCTTCAATCACAACAATGTCTAAAGCAATCGAGGCTCATGATTGTCTTGAAACATCTCGTGAAAATCACTTGAGATCGACTGGTGAAGACAATGAAATCAACCAGTTCCATGAGGAAGACCATTCGGCTTTAGCTGATGGAGACCTATCCAATCCCTATCCTTGCAGGAATCACCAAAACCATGGGAAGTCCCACAACTTCAAAGTGGAAATTCCCGATTTCAAAGGAAAACTACAACCCAATGACTTGATCAATTGGATAAAGATGGTGGAGTGCATCTTGGAGCTCAAGGAGAAGGCGAATTTCATGAAAGTGAAGCTTTTCGCTGTCAAATTGAGAACCATTATGACATGTTTGGGCTATCAAATTGACTTTATCTGTAGCCAGATCTTTCAACGTATTTCAATTTGTAATAAACACATCTCTGATGGAGGTAAGAATATAAGCTTTTCTTTTACAGGAGAGATGAAGCCCATATTCATGATAAAATTTAGGCACAAAACATTTAGCGAAAGTACAATATGCAGCACATGAGGATAGATGTAACTAACGTTCTTTCTATTCACTTGCAATCTACAACAATTTTATAATCCGTACCAGCTAATTCAGTGAGGTATCCGATTTGGTATCACTGTGACCTGTTTGGTCTGTGGTAAAAGTTGTATGTAATTAAACATTCCGGCAGCGTAAGTGCTGACAATCAACTTTAAGGTTTTGCTTTAGACTTCCAATGAAAACTGCTCTACTGATGCTCTCCCTTAGCAATATCTTATCCAATGCCCATACAAAACCAACAATCTCAGTCCCAAGAGGCCAAGACATAAACACTACCCACATAGAGTAGAAATATGTTATCACAGCAGCTTTGATCTAGTGGTATCATTTCCATTCCAAGAAGCCCCAGTTCACACAAACATCTTCAGCACAAATTCCAGAGAAGGTAATGTGATGAGCTTGCGTTTAATTCATACCTTGAGCGCAAAGAAAATCCGCATGAGTGGGTGTGTAATAAATATAAAACTCTCTCCGTGCCTTGAACTCACAATTTAAGCTTTTGATCAGTTCATTCATTGACACCAAACAAGCCCTAGTACAGTGATAATAACCAATTCGCCAAATAGAAGTGTTGGGGTTCGACCAAAACCCAACAAGAAGAACGTTTCGAATAAATAAATGGCGATTATTTGATGCAGGGATTTACTATATTTGACAAGAAACCGAAGGAAAAACGCAAACACAGAGAGAGAAGCAGAAGAAGATACCAGTTCTGCCACCAGCGCCAGTGATGAGGACGGTGCTTTTTTTCAAATCCGTCATAGCTGCTGACATTGAAACAACGGAAATTCCTCTAGGACCCCTTCTTCGGTTCCGATTCAAGCTGAGGAATGATGAGGAAGAAGAAGATGAGAGAGAATTTTATTGGGAAAGGTAGTCAAGTTATAGCCATAAATTACTACCAAATGCAATTATTAAGAGGAAATGATGATTGGGACATGAAGGCGTTGGAAGTTGAGGATCCTTGTCACCTTATCTCTTTGTTCTGGGTGGCCTTGATTGCATACGCCAACTGAAATACAAAGCTAGCAAAGAACGCTAAAGAAGATAAGAACACATTGTGAACAACGTAAATATAGAAAATTTTCATATCTGATGATTTACTTGTAAATTGAATAAAAAATAATTAGTCAAATTTTTTAAAT
>JAODPA010153734.1:0-14763 GCA_025585075.1 Nepenthes mirabilis
GATCAAATAATTAAAATTTGGACCAGAAGATTTGGCCTTGATATAGGCCTTTGGTCCAAAAACCAAATTGCATCCTACTTGAGGCTTGCTTAGCCCACGCCCATGGCACCCCATCAATGCAAAATCTAGAAGTTGCCCCCTCGAGCCTCGCTCAACTTGCACCCTGTGAGTGCAAAATCCAGATTATAAGCGTTGTAAACTCGGTCGACACTCGTCCTAGGCCCTCCCTTGGTACGAATTCCAAATTCAGGCTATTTTGAGGCCTCGCTTGACCTGCACCTAAGGTGCCACTTGAGCACGAGTTGGGAATATAAATACACTCGGGTTAAGGTTTCAGTCATTTTTTGCGTGTGGCGCAAAAAAGTGAGATAGAAGTCCGGGAAAAGAGAGGGAAGAAGAGAGAGAAGGCTCCAATAGCTCAAATCGGGTAGATCAAAGTGAGGATTAAGGTAAATCGGGTTAAGAAAAGTGCATCCTAAGCTCCCTTTTTCGTTTGTTGTTGATTATTGCCAATTTATCAGAGTATTATTTTTCTAATACTCATCCTCACTAAGATTCTAAAGCTAATCTTGTATGCATGTCAATTTCTAATAATTTTATGAAGAAATTTCATGTTCAAATATCTATACTATATAATGTCTTGTATTTGATAATTTAAACCTTTTTCATGTCTGAAAACGTGTTATTTTGCTCCTATATGACTAGACTTTGAACCCATTCCTCACGTACGTCTATAAAATGTTGCTTTTAAGTCAACTCATGTTATATTGTGTACTGTATGTTTTGAAGCTCAATAAAATGCCTTGCATATTTGCTAAGTCTGTGTTATTTCCTTCTACACGAGCTATTACTGATTTTGCTGGGTTTCACTAAATTTTGCTAAAGTTTATGCTTTAAGAATTGCCATGATTAATTTTTTACAAAAAGTATAAGTATCATGGAAAAGAAAATACTGTAATATGATTGAAAACTCTATAATTATAATAAGAAATGATAAATTATTCTCTAAAAGGGTGAGAATTAAGAATTATAAAGTTAAGTATAAAGTTTTTCAAAGTTAAAGATTAGACTAATGTTATGATTCAGTGGGTAATATATTCTAACATAATTTAGTACATTATAGTGGTATATCAATTTCTAACCCTGTACAACTGCGGGGTTAAGAAGCGATGTCTGACCCTGTCTATAGGATGATATGTGAATGACCTACCTCTAGATCTTCAATAGAAATGTATGGCATTTAGTTGTGTGGGAATATACAAAATCTGATCTTCGATTGTCTACTCTTTTAGCTGGTAAGGCCTACTAGTATTGGTCCTTAAAAAATAAGTTTTAAACATGTTTTGACGGCTAAAATTAAAAAAGAATAAAATAAGAAATTGGGAAGTGCATCACGTAAGCTTTCTTACTCACAACTCATGTCATTACTTTTATTATGATCCCTATGCCTTTCAATATGCTTTTAAGTATAAAGTAAACATATTTCTTGATATATATATTTGCGCATTGTTGAGTATTTAAGCTTATTTTCTTACTATTTTACTAACCATTTCGAATGAGTTGCACGAGTCTTTACTTGGCATACAGGATTAGAGGGTCGAGCGATTAATAGAAGTTTACATTACTAAGTTTGATGATGATTATTACCATTTATTGATTTTGGATAATGTTAATTGCATTATACTATATTCGGATAGCGTTCAGACAATGATTAATATGTCTAATGTTGTATTTTAATTGATTAAATAGTTTTGGGTGATATTAGTCGTACTTTGATCGATCAAATTGTAGCATTTTGGTTCGGATGGCTTTAGAACATGTTAATTGATATAATTTGTCTTTCTGTTAATGTTTAGATGTATTATGGCATCTGGTATCGGTTTTGGATGTCGTGATAAGTTGGGTTGATTAGTTTGTGATGGATTTGTTGTATATGTTGATGAAATCTATTTTTTTTAGGTCAACAGTTCAATGATACGATATCGGTTTGATAATGTCGATAATCCTAGATTTGTTTGGTTAAGCTTATGAATGTAATAGCTTACGCATATTATTATTATATGTCAATTTCGGTATTTTGGCAGGTATCATTCCTTACTCAAGGTCTGATGTTGTATAACTTTAGGTGAGTGTCAAAGCCACCGATGACATGGCATATATTTAGGTCCTATAAGTGTTTTTATTTATTGATATGTGGTCGATTGATGTGTCAATGTGAAGTCACGTTTGAATGTTATTTAACAGTTAATTGGTTAATTAATACTGATTTAGTATCAATATTATGATTGAAATTGGGATCTGACATGCTGATTCAATTATATAAGGCTAACATGAGCTATTTTCAGTTATTTTGCATGGGAAGAGGAGAAAAGAGATAGAAAGAGAAGGGAAGGAAGAGAGAGAAAGAAAAGAAGAGGTCTTTTGAAGCATCCTTTATTTAGATCTATAAGATTAATGGTTGAAACAAGTATCCTTAAACTATATCTTTATTTTATTCCAGTTCTCGTTTAAATTTCTTTACATTTGGTGAATTTAATATACATATATGTCATTTTACTTACCTTATTTTGATCCCATGTGCTTACATGTCACGTTTACTTGTTGTTTTGGGATTTTGCTCCAATTTTATTATTATTTGAGGACTTTTTCTGGTTTTGTGAAAATGAGTATATGTTTTGAGATATTTTGTTTACGTATAAGTATATTTACAAAGAAAATGTTATCAAAACTTACATATAGGCCTTGTATGTGGTATCTATGCAATGTGGTTTAGGTCGGCTCTATCTTTGTGTATTTGATTCGAAATGTGTATCCTTTTCTATGGTGGAAAGCTTTGTAATTGACCTTTCCAAGTGAAAGTCTCATACCATTTCCCCCATATAGAAAATGATTTGGATTTGTGATATAGAGACCCTCCCCAATTTATATTTTTATGAGAACTATCGTAAAGAATTGAACGATCTATTATATTTGAACGTCCTAATATATTTAAAATGATTTGAGGAGTACATCCATCATCCACGAATGACAAAAAAGTGACATTTATCCCCATCTACAGGAAAAATATGTAGACAGTATGCCTATGCGTCTAAATAGTAGTTTATAACATAAGGTTATTAAGGGTATGTATAATACTTCCTCAAAGTCAGTCATTTGGTCTTTGGTTCTCCATTTTAAATATGTTTTAGATTTTTGATATATTTTACCTGTATTGATTTGGATATTGAAATTTTAATTGAGATTTGCAGGTTTTGTCTGTAATTGGGATTCAGTCGGTTTCACATATTTGGAACATTTGGCTTTCGTTTTTAGATTATACTTTTAAGTATAAGACCACATTCAAACTTTCGTTGATGTGATATAGTAGACATTTAAATTTTATATATGTTTTATCGATCTTTATTCTGATTATGGATGCATCTATTTTATATCTAATATACTAATATTGATTAAACATACGGCTCATATTTTTATTACTTTTTATCCATTTAGATTAGGGGGTTACGAGTGTCTTGTGTGGAGTTTGGATGTAATCATTGGTCGAGACTTGGCATATATTTTGTGAGTTTTAGTCATATAGTTGGATCGTCTTCATATCAGCTATATTTTTGGTATTTAGGATTGATCTTGTTAGGCCCAAGTTTTTAATTTATGATAATTATGATTAATTAGGCTAGTAAAATTATGAGGTCAATGGATATGGAAAATTCGGTTAGTAAGCTAACATTTGATCGGTGAATCAGTGCCTAATGGAAGCCCAACCGTGCTTGAGTGCCAAAAGTCATTAGGTTTGCACTGGAGGCACGCATGAGGAAGGTTCGAGTGCATGTTGGCATATTGCCTGCACTCGAGGGGTACCTGAGTAGCACTCGGGCGTAGCAAGCTAGAACCGTGGCACCTGACATGCGCCTGAATGGTACTCGAGTGCCACCTGACATGCGCCTGAATGGTACTCGAGTGCCACTCTATATAAATAGGATTCTTTTGCTGATTTTTATCATTTTTATCAAGAAATTTGAGAGATGAGAGAGATGCAGACGAGAAGAATGAAGAGAAGGAGAGAGACGAGGCCATAGAAGCTCAAATTTAGTTGATCCAAATTAGTTTTTAATGTAAATTAAGTGAAAGCAAGTACACTCTAAACTTTCCCTTTTATTGTTGTTGTTCTTTGTTAAACGTCTTAAGTATTTATTGTTTTAATACTTAGCAATGATATAATTTCGAAATTATAATGATTATGTTTAGCATGCACGTTAGATTTCAATAATTTTCTAGTAAATTTCATAAGAATTCATACTTAAATTCATCTATAGTATATATATATTCTGAATACTGCATTATAGTTGCATGCATGTCTTAAATTCATGGTTTTATGGCTTCACGTGTGATAAATTTTATACACCTTACTACTACATGTTCTAGACTTAAAATTACGAGCTTGCATATTTATAGTTTCAGAAAATATGGTCCTACATGTATGTTATTAAACTTTAATCGCAAAATTTCTTCCAAATTACTAGTTTTTGCTAATCTTGTACTTAATTTTGATTCCTACATGTTTTAAATTCGTACATGAACTTATACATGTTTTAAATTATCAAATATGTCTTATATAAGTTAAAAAATGTATACGATTTAATCTACATGGTCTGAAAGTTAATACATTTGTTAAATTATTTATATTTGACAAATTTTTTACATTTAGTTGCTAATTTAGCATTCCATATAATGTACTGATTTTTTTTATACCATAAAATAATATAAAATTACAGTCAAGAAAATTGGGTTTGGACACTGCTAGTAAGATAACTCAATAAGTGGGAAGTCATCGGAGTGCACACAAGGCGTGGGAGGAATGTTGCAATCTTGTTGCAATCTTGCTGCAACAAAGGACCGAGGATAGACAGTGATATCAAGGGCCGAGGATCGTGGGAATAAGGCCTGAGGACATGTACGGGATGTGGCCGGATGAAAATTGATGACTGGCTGGAATGAGGAAGAATTTGGTCAACACACATTGACCGCCTAATATGAATAATTACCGGAGAAACAAAGAAATTTTGAAGGTAAAAGTAATCGGTCAACACGTTAACTGGCAGATATAGATTTTGGCCGGTATGTGTAATGCCCAGTATGCACAATCTACCGGAATAGAAAATACCGAGATGCATGTAATAAAAATGATCTGTAGAACAAAATAATCGGTATGCATTTTTGAAGGAAAAATGCCCGGTTGCCAAAAAATATCCGGTCAACACATTGACCGGCTAAGATGCCAATATGCCAGTTTGCACTAATGAGAATGAATGATATGGCAAGTATGCGCAAATTGCCTATAGGTACACTTTGTCGATATGGCAATTGGCTCGGTATGAATGAAAGAAATGACCGATCAAACAAATATTGATCGACTAATGCACAAATTGCCCAGCAAAACATTTCAAGGAGAAGCATCTTGTTGCAGAAATTCCTGTCAACACATTGACCAAAAATTTTGCCATTTTGTCTGGATGAACAGGTTTAGCATAAGAGGATCATAATAGAACAAAAGACTGAAATGTCACAATTGGCCAGTACGGGAAACCTGGCCGGTTGGTCAAAATAGCCAAGAATTACAAAAATGTCCGGAATGAGTACCTTGGGGTAGAATGGGTATATTGGCCGGTTTGCACAAAATGCCCGAATAGTATGAAATTACCGGAATGGATTGCACAACCGGTATGAATTTGAGGAGAGGAATAACCGGTATGCCTTGAAGCTAAACGACCGGTATGGTTGGTCAGTATGCTCGTAAGGTAAAATAACTGGTATGCTTTCAGGTGAAATAACTGGTATGCTTGTAAGGTAAAATACCGATATGACTTATGAGGAATAGGATCGGTTGTGAATGCTGGTATGGGTGCAAAATGCCGGTATGATTGTTGGTATGGGTGCAAAATGCCGGTATGGGTTTCAAGGAAAATGACCAGCATAAATTGAGCAAAGTAACCAATTGGCCAAAATACCCTGATTGGTGAAAAATGCCGGAAGTGTGCATTTTGCCGGTTTGGTGCATTTTGGGTGAAATGATGCAACTTGCCGATATGGTAAAAAATGACCGGGATGATATACTGGGTGGGATAATGTTGTGACGGACCGGCCATATTCCACCACATATGGCCGCCGTCAAACCTAGCATTTACACATAAATGGTATAACACTAACCTGGTGGACATGAAAATTTTTTCTCTTCTTTTATATATGTACCATTCATTTCGTACACTGGATAGCTTGCGGCTGAACTGCTTGAGTTGGCCATCATAGAGCTAAGTCCCACACCTGTCTGACCAACACTCAGGTTGGTCGGCGACAAAAGAACATGACATAATATGAGATGCTACTAGAAATATCGACTTCATTCATCCATATTGTAATTATGGAAACATACTAACATTCATAAATTCTTTTACAGCGGAACTGTTCTACAAATCCTTCGCAAATCATCAAAAGTAATACATCATTTCATCGCTGATCAGCTCCGGCCAGCTGTGCCGTCTAGTTACTCCATACGACTCTACTCGATTTCGTCCTCCATAAGCTTCTCATCATCTGAAAAATGGCAAGAGTGAGCTACAAAGTCTAGCAGGGTACCCACATGCATAAATCATTAATACATATAACTTCGGATTAAAGTAAATGTTTCATAACATAACTTAGTATACGAAAATCACCATATCGTTTCTTAGAGTTCATTGTTCTTGTTTTTATTATTTTATTTTCAGAAAATTTCATAAAAGCCGAACGAAATACTTATCATATTTAGGGACCGGACGGGAGCGGACAACATCGAGGAAGGGTTGTGTGCTACCCTACAACCTAGAGCCGTATTCTCTTATTATGCTCCCCGAGGCGGGAGGTAATGCCTTTAACCCGGCATATGAGGCCGTAATCCATAAGCCTTGTGCCACCAGAAATTCCCCCGTGGCCCAGGGGCAATCCTCGAGTGTTACTCCAATATCCTTCATGCATTTTTTAACAGCAAGTTTAATGGAAACTCGGTTCTTTAGTTTATATCTTTTAATGGCCATTCATTATAGTTCGAAAGTCGGAAGTCGTAGAGTTCCACTTGCTATCCGGATTACATACATTTTCCTTATTCTTATAGCCTTCATTCTTAACTTCAAACAATTGAAGTCCGTAAAACCTTTCTTTTAATATACTAAAACCGAAGGTCGGAGGTCTTACTTGTCAAAGTCGATGTTCTTTTTATCAAAAGCTGGAGGTCTATTTCTTGAAAGCCGAAGTTCTTTCTTTTAAAAGTTGGAGTTCTTTTTATCGAAAGTCGGAGATTTCTTTCTTAAAAGCCGGAGTTCTTTCTTTTAAAAGCCAGAGTTCTTTCTTTTAAAAGCTGGAGTTCTTTTTATTCAAAAGCCGGAGGTCTCTTTCTTAAAAGTCAGAGTTCTTTTTATCAAAAGCCGGAGGTCTCTTTCTTAAACGCCGGAGTTCTTTTTCTTCAAGCCAAAGTTCTTTTTATCAAAAGTCGGAGTTCTTTTTATCACAAGCCGGAAGTCTTTTCAATAAAATTCGGAGCTCAAAAGCCGGAGTTCTTTTTCAACAAAAGTCGAAGTTCAAAAGCTGGGGTTCTTTTTTAACAAAAGCCGAAGTTCTTTTTAATCATGCAATAACCGAACAACTTAAAAACATGGACAGATTTCATACATTTAAGTAAAACGTCCAAACATCATGGAATAACTGGCACTTTTTCATTAACAAATAACTAGTTATCATCTACAATCATGCAAAAAATCAAACTCCATGCGTTCGAATATCATGAAATAACTGAACATCAACAGACATGATAAACTTGCATTAAAAAAATATGAACTTAAAACGGTGAGTACTCTTACCTGGATTGGGTCTATGAACCTTTTACTTGGTTCTGGCTCGAAGTTCTTAACGCCTTCACCTGGTCGTTTGCCTAGCTTCCTATCCTAACTCATGGGGAGGACCATTACTTATAGGTATTGGGGTTGGTGGTAGTAAGTAGGACAGGTTAACTGCCTGTACTTCTTTCCTATAAAGTCATTAGGGTGGTTGGGAGTAGGTTACTTACTCAGGCATGGTCATTCTGATTTTACTTTTCGTAAGGGCTTCATTACTGTTTTGGTTAACTGACGTTGTAGGCATGGTTATTCTGACTTTACTTTTCGTAAGGGCTTCCTTACTATTTTGGTTAACTGGCGTTGTAGGCACAGTTATTCTGACTTTACTTTTCGTAAGGGCTTCCTTACTGGCGTTGCAGGTATGGTTATTCTAACTTTACTTTTCGTAAGGGATTTCTTTATTATTTTTGGTCAACTAGCTTTGACCGGATTTGGGTTTCTCCATCGCATTTTCGGTCAACTAGCTTTGCCGGATTTAGTTGTTTCTTCCCACACTTTCCAGTCAACTGGAGTTTACCGGATTTTACTTACCTTTAACAAATTCCGGTCAAGGGGTGTTGACCGGATTACTTTCCTATTTCCCTTACTTCCGGTCAATTAGCGTTGACCGGATAAGACTTTCTTTCACGCTTTCCGGTCAATAGACGTTGACCGGATCACTTCCTTTTCCTCACACTTTTCGATCAATAAGTGTTGACCAGATTACTATCCTCAACTTATCATTCGGTCAATTGGCGTTGATCGGATAGCCCTTGATTTTCTTCAACTCCTCGATCATATAGAATCGATGTCGGGAATTTTCTATGTTTTAGGATCTGGGCTCTTACAATCTCCTCCACTTATAGGAATTTCGTCCTCGAAATTTGACAATCCTCACAACCTCCTATGAGAAGGGATAATTCTTCCAAATTTTCTTCCAACATTCCAAGACATATTCTTTGATAAGAAGGTCTTTTTCAGAGAAACTAAATCAGTCGGATTGTCTTGACTCTTTATACATGAGGTTTCTTTCTTACTAGGGCTTTACCACAAGGCTATTTCCCAATTTTACATAATAGTTGAACCCAATAAATCTACTTGTTGTGGTAATCCACCCAACCTTAAAATAAGTTCATTGATTGACTATTTCAAATGAATAGACAGACTCTCATTTTGATTCATCTTATGTTTTAAAGATGATCATTCATTTGGATTCTGACTATATCTTGGAATTTGCGAGTGAAGGCCCACACAATTTCGCTGCGCCACTCTGATTAAAATAGTTCTAGGCTAGTCATACTATGAAGATAAGTTCACAATCCTCAGACTATAGCCACATTCCGAGTTACAGTCATAACGATCACTCGAAGAGTCAACATAACCTTAAATCATTACCCAAAATCTTAAGATCCCAATCATTTGGATTTACTCACGATCTTTCACATCTCCTATGAAACGTCAAAGACATACAAGTCCAAAGACTCGTAGCATCAATTGCCAACATTGATACCTGCTTTCCCAAATAAAATACCGAGGTTCACTTTCTTAACCTTTAAACAGGTCTGTCCATATGTAATATCATATGATCATCCTTTTTTATGGTATAGTTATTCTGACTCTTAAAACTTTAGGTAATGACTATCTTCAAAGATAAGGCCATAAGTTCTTAAAGCAGAGACTTTAATTGTTAATTTTGACTTGTATATGGGGTAACACTAATCATAAACTTCTCTCCCACTTAAATCAAATGTATCCACCTATCATGACATGAGAATAACATAACCCTAACGCCTCTCAAAGGCATTACATTCTATGATAACTTATCAGACCTATTAGGGATAATCCTGACTGACATGAACGTCAATTACCCCCATCCGATCTCCGAAGACTACCGTTTATCTTTCGTTCTAACAATTACAAATTTCTCTAAGCAAAACGTCTCACTTGAATTGTAGTCTTCGAAGAATACTTGTCAGATCACTTAATAACTTCGGCTAGACCCAAGATGACTATACGCTTTCACGACACTAATTGCCATCACTTAAAATCCCAAGATCATGCTACCAAAGGGCTACAATCCTATAGGGCATTTCCTTCACTAAACTCGCATTCCCTTGAATTTATCTATGAAGTCACCTCAACACGGGCCCGAATATGGCCAAAAGATTTAACTCATAAAATTTCATGAAATACAATTGGACCTACAAAACCCAAACGACGTGTTCTAGACTTCATAGTGGCCATATCCTCATCCTGAATACCGCTGGGGTTATCACTTCCATTGATCCACAATTAACACACTATGGAACCAAATTGATCTTAGAAATCATCAAGCTTTTACAACGACCCACGAAATTCGCTTATCCATTTACAAGGTCCGTTTGACAAATCATCACTCTCCTAGGCCACCCCATTTTTTAAATTCATGAACAACCTTATCGGTCCGTCTTATCTACCTCGAAGGTTCTGGGGTATTTTACAACAATACCAAAGCCTATACTTTCACGGCTCTGCATGGAACTCTCAACGATCGCCGTCGATTTCGACACAACCTCGAATTATCGGTTAATGGATAAGTCAACCTAATCTTCCTTCTATAATCATCCTCAAATAGTCACACGGCCGAAGCCCCTCAATGACCACAAAATAACTTCAAGATATGGCCACATATACTTATTAGACTTAACGTAGATTGTCATCGAATGTTCTATAGGAAGTTGTCATCAATCTCTTAATACCTTGATCAATTCAAACTTATGCCTTAGATTCCTCAACTCGATTGCCGGGTGTCATTCTTTACCAATCCAACAGTAATAGTACTGTAGTTCGCCCACCGAACTACTATTACGATCTAATTAAGACTTGGTACCTTAGTTGGCTCAAGTTCATACCTAAAATCATACAATTCAATTCCAAGATTCGTACATAAACACCCACTTTGATATGTCTTTTGTCCTTCCAAGTGCTAGGTCACCTTTACCGCTATTACAAAACTTAGGTCTCCCAATTGCACATAACTCAAAACACAATACAAATATGGGTTTAGAATCCCCAAAACGACACCATATTACAATATTAAGCCCAAAGGCCCTACGATAGTTGGCACTTAATACTTTGAGTTAATATCTTAGAACCCTGATTTAAAACACTGAACCTTTTCGCCCCCCATCCATGGATAAAGACATCCCTAAATCTTGCAATTGAACCAACCATTCTTGAAACATGCTCCCGAGAGTCTCATCAAAACAAAGTATTCATCCTTAAAGCTTCCATAAGCACATAGGACAATACCTCTTAATCCTCAAGACCCATGATCTTCTTTACGTCAACTAACCAAAGTCAACTTCACTTCCTATCTAACATGGGGCAACACGCCATACCTTCTACCAGACATGGGGTCACCGCAATGCCATCTTAAGTCTAAAAATCCACATCGTCAACCCTCAATATGACTCGAGGCTACCCAAATGTCCAAACACTTAAGCATTTTTTTAAAACAATCATGAATTGTCAACCTAGGACATGATATACCCAAAATTTACTCCAGTTATACCAATCTCGAGCAGATGGCTCCCTACTGGACCTTAATAGTTTTGCCTTCTTCGAGGGTCCTCCCTTAACACTGGCTCTTGAAGTCTGATTAAAAGTCCTCTGGGTCCGGAGGGTTGTTAGACCGGATGGCTCATTTTTCTTTATTAGACGTGTCTTCCGTAACAACTTTGATTCCTGAAAGAATGTTTTGATCAGATCGCTAGCCAAGGGTAGTTAACACAAAGTACTCTGTCCTAAGCTTAAATAAAGCTAATCCCCTTTTTGCCTTAACTAATCCTGCCTTAAGTTTCCATATTGATTCAGATCGAACCTAAAGCATCTCAATTCTTTCTCTGATACCAACTGTGACGGGCCGGACATATTTTACCACATACAGCCTCCGTCAAATCTAGCCTTTACACATAAACGGTATAACACTAACCTGGTGGACATAAAAATTTTTTCTCTTATTTTATATATGTACCATTCATTTCGTACATAGGATCGCTTGCGGCCAAACTCCTTGAGTTAACCATCATAGAGCTAAGTCCCACACCTGTCTGGCCAATACTCAGGTTGGTCGACGACAAAAGAACTTGACATAACATGAGATGCTACTAGAAATATCGACTTTATTCATCCATATTATAATTACAGAAACATACTAACATCCATAAATTCTTTTACAATGGAACTGTTCTACAAATCCTTCGCAAATCATCAAAAGTAATACATCATTTCATCGCTAATGAGCTCCGGCCAGCTGTGCCGTCTAGTTACTCCATATGACTCTACTCGATTTCGTCCTCTATAAGTTTCTCATCATCTAAAAAATGGCAAGAGTGAGCTACAAAGCTCAGCAGGGTACCCACATGCAGAAATCATTAATATACATAACTTCGGATTAAAGTAAAGGTTTCATAACATAACTTAGTATACAAAAATCACCATATCGTTTCTTAGAGTTCCTTGTTCTTGTTCTTATTATCTTATCTTCAGAAAATTTCATAAAAGCCGAATGAAATACTTATCATCTTTAGGGACTGGAGGGGAGCGGACAACATCGAGGAAGGGTTGTGTGCTACCCCACAACCTAGAGTCATATCCTCTCGTTATACTCCCCAAGGTGGGAGGTAATGCCTTTAACCCTGCATACGGGGCCGTAGTCCATAAGCCTTGTGCCACCAGAAATTCTCCTGTAGCCCAAGGGCAGTCCTTTAGTGTCACTCCAATATCCTTCATCCATCTTTTAACAGCAAGTTTAATGGAAACTCGGTTCTTTAGTTCATATCTTTTAATGGCCATTCATCATAGTTCGAAAGTCGGAAGTCGTAGAGTTTTACTTGTTGTCTGAATTACATACATTTCCTTATTCTTATAGCCTTTGTTCTTAACTTCAAACAATTGAAATCCGTATAACCTTTCTTTTAACATACTAAAATCGAAGGTCAGAGGTCTTACTTGTCAAAACCGGAGTTCTTTTTATCAAAAGTCGGAGGTCTCTTTCTTGAAAGCCGGAGTTCTTTCTTTTAAAAGTCGGAGTTCTTTTTATCGAAAGCCGGAGGTCTCTTTCTTAAAAGCCGGAGGTCTCTTTCTTAAAAGCCGGAGTTCTTTTTATCAAAAGCCGAATGTCCCTTTCTTAAAAGCCGGAGTTCTTTCTTTTAAAAGTCGGAGTTCTTTTTATTCAAAAGCCAGAGGTCTCTTTCTTAAAAGCCGGAGGTCTCTTTCTTAAATGTCGGAGTTCTTTTTCTTCAAGCCGGAGTTCTTTTTCATAAAGCCAGAGTTCTTTTTCATAAAGTCGGAGTTCTTTTTATCAAAATTCGAAGTTCTTTTTATCAAAAGTTGGAGTTCTTTTTATCACATGCTAGAGGTATTTTCAACAAAAGACAAAATTCAAAAGCCGGGGATCTTTTTCAACAAAAGCCGGAGTTCTTTTTACTCGTGCAATAACCGAACAACTTAAAAACATGGATAGATTTCATACATTTGAGTAAAATGTCCAAACATCATGGAAGAACCGGTACTTTTTCATAAACAAATAACTAGTTATCATCTACAATCATGCAAAAAATCAAATTTCATGCGTTCGAATATCATGAAATAACTGAACATCAACAGACATGATAAACTTGCATTAAAAAAGGTGAACTTAAAATGGTGAGTACTCTTGCCTGGATTGAGTCTATGAACATTTTACTTGATTCTGGCTCAAAGTTCTTAACGTCTTCACCTAGTTATTTGCCTAACTTCCTATCCTAACTCATGGAGAGGGCCATTACTTATAGGCGTTGGGGTTGGTGGTAGTAAGTAGGGCAGGTTAACTACCTGTAGTTCTTTCCTATAATGTCATCAGGGTGGTTGGAAGTAGGTTACCTACTCAGGCATGGTCATTCTGACTTTACTTTTTATAAGGGCTTCCTTACTGTTTCGGTTAACTAACGTTGCAGGAAAAATAATTATTCTCACTTAACTTTTCGTAAGGGCTTCCTTATTATTTTGGTTAACTGGCGTTGTAGGCACGGTTATTCTAACTTTACTTTTCATAAAGGCTTCCTTACTGGCATTGCAGGCATGGTTATTCTGACTTTACTTTTCGTAAGGGATTTCTTTATTATTTTCAGTCAATTGGCCTTAACCAGATTTGGGTTTCTTCTTCGCGTTCCGGTCAACTAGCTTTGACCGGACTTAGCTGTTTCTTCCCACACTTTTCGGTCAATTGGACTTGACCGGATTTTACTTACCTTTAACAAATTCCGGTCAAGGGGTGTTGACCAGATTACTTTCCTATTTTCCTTACTTCCAGTTAACTAGCGTTGACTGGATAAGACTTTCTTTTACGCTTTTCGGTCAACAAGTGTTGACCGGATAGCCCTTGATTTTCCTCAACTCCTCGATCATATAGACTCGATGTCGGAGATTTTTTATGTTTTAGGATCTGGGTCCTTACAATGCATTTTGGGCAGTGTGGTATATTTAACCAGAATACAAGAAAATGGCGGAATGTAGCAAAATATCGAAAGGGTCAAAAATGCGGGAAGGGTTATTTGACCAGTATAGGTAAAATACAGGATGCAAGCTACTCCACTGACACGGAGAAAATCGTCCAAAAATTTTGAAGCCTTCCAGAGTTGAGAAAGCTCCCAAAAAATCTAGAAGCTTCTACAAAGGAGGGAGCGTTGCACCTATAAATAGCGGTAGGAGGAAATGAGTATGGCAGCGACGCAGCAAAGCAACAGAGCAGAGAGGAAAGAAGGAGAGAAGGATCCAGCGGCACCCAGGAAAGGAAATAGCAAGGCAAGTGCATTATCCTTTTAATTTTCTTCATCAAAAT
>JAODPA010153745.1:0-14763 GCA_025585075.1 Nepenthes mirabilis
CCCCCATTTCCTTTTTATTTATTTTTGCACCTCACTGTTCCGATGGCCTCTCTCTCTCTCTCTCTCTCTCTCTCTCTCTCATTTTCTCTGCTTTGTTTGTTCTTTCTCTTTTATGTCCAATGCTCTCCGCTTTATTCTTATGGGTTTTACCAAAACAGGCAAAATATGAGGTTTTTCTTGTAATTTCCCGCTTTGATACCTCTCCTTTATAGTTACCCAAAACTGAAATAGAATGCATTTGCATAAGGTCGGAGGAATTTGGGTTGCACATAAGAGAGAGAATGAGGGAGAGATGAATATGGAAAGTTGCCAGTTTGGCGAGGATTTAATTACCCATTGATGAGTACTACTAAAAATAGGAACCCTCTGAGACACTCGGATTCATACAGAGACAAGCAGGCAAGCAAGAAATCTTTCTGGGTTTCTCTTTTACAATTCTCAGATCTCTGAATATCTTCTCCTTCTTCTCGTTCTTCTTCTGTCCTTTAGAGTTTCTTTTTTTTTTTTTTCTGGGTTATTTTCAAATCACCTCGATCCAGAGTAGAGAGCGCTTTTTCTGGGTGCGTTTCTTTTGCCTAAGTGGTAAGTCAACTTTTGGTTCCTCGTGTACTCAACCTCCTCCCTAGTCTTCATAATTTGAACTTTTCTCTGCTGCTTTTCGCAGAATCAGGGAGCCGAAGAGAGAGACGGAGATAGAGAGAGATAGAAATGGTGAGAGGAAAGACGCAGATGAAGCGGATAGAGAACGCGACGAGCAGGCAAGTAACGTTCTCAAAAAGGAGAAATGGATTGTTGAAGAAGGCGTTTGAGCTGTCTGTTCTCTGTGATGCTGAGGTCGCTCTCATCATCTTCTCTTCTAGAGGAAAGCTCTACGAATTCGCCAGTGCTAGGTATGGAAAATATCATTTTCCTGCATATTTTCATTTAAAATTTTAACTCTCTCCCGTTTCTTTTCTTTTCTTTTCTTTTTTTCTCTATTTTCCTAGATTAATAAATTGTCTCCCACAATCTCATGTTACTTTCGTCGATTTGAACGCTGAAAAGTGTAATTGCTTCATTTATACTTGATATCTTCACACAGATCCAGGTATAATGTTATTTATTTTCTCTATTTTAAGCAACTTGCTGCATTTATTTCTAGGGTTCTTGCGCTGTTCCTGGTTGAAGGATTTTAATCTCATCTCTATCTTATTCTTACTGCTGAATCTAATAGATCCCTTTGCCCCTCTAATATCAGACACTCTCTTTTCTTTTCTTTTCTTTTTCTCCTTCACCATTCCTATCATTCCGTTTCATCTCTGGGTAAGTTTACTGCATCCGTAATTTTGCCAGCCTTTGATTTTGAAGGCATTTTTTCCCAAAATCATGAAAATAAATTCTTTATGAAATTAAATATATCTAATCTTCTAAAATCCCATCTTTTTCATTTGCCCGTCCTCTCTCTCTTCATCGTTTGTGGCTTTTGACACGATTTTTCTCCTTCTTACTTTTTCTCTTTTGGGACAACGAATAGGCTTTGCAGGAGGAAGCAGCATGAGAAATTTTAAGAAAAAAAATATATACACAAGCAACGCAGCTGCTTCATATAATTTATGAAATTTAAATATATCCACAAGCAATATATACATATAAACTACAATATTTCAGAAGTACCTAAAACTTTATGATGATTTGGAATGACACTGGACTCTTCCTCTTTGTTAGAGGCCAAACACTGTACTTTAAGTCAATCTACTGAACTCCTGATAATATGCTTGGTGAGATTAGTCTTTTTAAACATAAATTAAATGGCATCATCAACAAGATTAACAACGTTGTGTAAATTTGCTTACTTTGTGGTGTGTAATCTGGAAATTTATCTGATTACAGAATACAAAAAACTGTGAAAACCTTCAGTTATATCTAAAAATAATAACAAAAAATGTGGAAAACTATGAGAAATTATGTAGTTTGTCGGTCTATTTCATGTCTGATAATGTGGCGAAGGAGGTTGTGCTTCCTTCTTGATGGAGGAAACCACAACTACAACTACTATTTTAAAGCTTTGGAGTAAGAACTAATAATAATTAATGCAGCAGCACTTATGCTAGTTTCAAAAGCTAAATAGGAGGTACAATATATATGTATTATGTCACTGTTACGCTTTCATAAAGGAGATGTACCTCATTTTGTCCTCTCCTTCCACAGAATTAAACTATACTGAGTCTAAATCTTGACATTACTAATTAAATATTATGCTTAATTAAACCAATGTGGCATAGGTGTTATCACCATCTGGGAATTTTTCCTTCTTTTACAACGAAAATGCTTCCCATTATAGCTAAATCTAAGACATGATCTAAATCATAAGGAGCCCGTTTGGTTGGATTAAGGGAAAAACACACAATTTTCGGTCAAAGAGAACGGTTTTTTTTTTTTGCCGAATTTCGGTCAAAAATTAAGTTCTGTTCAGCTGAGGAAGTAGTCGTTTTGCTTTCATTTTTGTGAATTTACTGTTGGTTTTAATGTTGTTGTTTGGATTTTGGGAGGAAATTAGCTCATAAATTAACTGCTGTTTTGAATTTTCAAAAACTTCAGCATGCCGGAGAGCATAGAACGATATAAGATGCTCATGAAAGATATGCAAACCAACGGGCGATCAGTAGAACCAGACACGCAGGTTATGCTTCCTTTCCTCTTCATCAAACTTACTAACTTTAGGGTCTGTTTGGCCATAATAAAACTTGAAGGAGATAAAATAAATATAAAGAAAAGTGCTTTTTTATGTTTGATTTACCAAAAAAAAAAAGTCATTGATAATATAAAAAAAAATTATAATATTAAGGATAAGTAATAATTTTTCTTTTGTTTTCGCTTTATAACCAAACAAATAAAATACATATATAAAGTTATTTTTTTCTGTGANATTTAATAAAATATAATTGAACTTAAAATTTACAGGCTAAACTTGTACTTGCATGCATGTGTCTTTTAGATCCTATGATTATCTAACTTAGTTTTTTCTTTTTACCTCCATTGAATTTATCCAACTATATATTTAAATTAGTCTTGTTATGTGACTAAGAAATATTGACATAAGAAAGAGATAATTTTTAATTAGTTTAAGTACTTCATGCATAACATACACAAAAATACAGTGCAAAGCATGATTTAGTTCACAACAACAATAATAATCACACAACAAACAAGGAGAAGAAAGAACAAATGGGGAAACAACTGCATGAAGCTAATTGCTCAATCCACTGTTGCAGCTCCTACAAAAAAAAATATTCACCGACTTGATTCTTTTAAGCCAAGGTAAGGAAGCTACTTGATTAATCCTACTGATGTTCTAGATATACCTGTTGGCGGGCAATGGGTGGCCTACTTACCAAAGCATAGTAACAGTTTTCGCCTGTTGGCCGGAATGAACGGCCAACTAATAGGGTACAATGAGCACTGTGAAATAGAGAAGAGAAATGAATACCGAACTTTACGTGGAAAACCCTTATGAATCAAGGAAAAAATCACGGGACACTAAGTCCTTTAAAAAATCACTAAATATGAGAAGGTTACAGGAGGCGAAAATAAGAACAGAGCAAAGTAATCAAGATTCTCACACTTGTTTCTCTCACAGCTCTCTTTCTTTTTCTTTCTCTCCTCTGTTACACTCTCACTCTGTCTTGGCCGGTGTCTTCTCCTCCTTCTACTGCTTCTTCTCATTCTTGCTATGTGCCAAGTGTACATACATATACACACGCCCATCACCATAGTTCAGTGGTTGGTGTTCAACTTCCAAGGCCTGCCTGCATGCGCATGCCTGATCCTGCAGCAGGCGGCGCGTGCCTGCTTCTGCAGGCTGGTCAGCCTTTGGAGTCTCGAGAATGACTTCCAACAACCACCCAGAAGAGTAGGTTAACTGTACACCTTTTTGGGTATGACAGTCTTTCAGAATTTCCAAATATGGCATGTTAACTCTGTTGTCTGTCTTTCATATTGGCCGGTTAACTACATCGTTGACCGGTCGAAGTAGTCCGCCTCATTTCTTCAGACGACTCACAACTTATGATGGCCAACATATTGATCGGAAGTGTTGACCAGAAGAGTTAACCGGAAGAGTTGATTCCGGTCAACTTCGTTGACCGGAATAGTTGACTTTGGTCAACTTCGTTGACCGAAATTTCTTCCTCCCAGCACATTCGTGCTTTGATCAAGTCCTACGGACTTCCACACGAGAGTGATCCTAACAATGTCTGCAACTGAAAATCCATGAGAAAGGTTTCGACAGGAAGTATAGTGGAACTAGAATCATGGTAAGCAGTCTAACCATGTAAGTCCAACCTGGACAGCATATGTATAGGCCAAGAACTGGTACACCGGCCTTGTAAAGAGAAACAAGTTGACCGGAGGAATTCAAATCCCCTGTCAGTGAAGTTTCCATTATAAAATATTCATCTTTTGTTGGGACAGCTAAAATGCAGTTATTGTGAAGCATGCATGTTAGTGAATATCGAATGTTACTTGGCATGATATTCCTCATCTTTATTCACTGGTTCCGTTCTCGTTATGTCTTCTTACCCATCCTTGGACACTAACCATTCCTAACTTATCATCCGAGGAAAACATCGGGATATGCAAGTAAGAAAATGAATTTTCACAAACTTATGGGGCTTACACTATATATATAAACTCTTCCGCATTATAATCATGAGATTTCCATTAGTATTAAGGAAATAAACTTAATAGATGCAATGCTACTGTCGCTTGTAGAAAAGGTGATTGTTTTTTTAATTATTGAAAATGTAAACTCCCCCCTCCCCCTTCTCTCTATAATCAATTTCGAACTGTGTTAGGAAACTGTTGGGGGAAGGTATAGGATCGTGCAACATTGAAGAACTGCAGCAGCTGGAAAGCCAGCTGGAGGGGAGTGTAAGCAGGATTCGAGCACAAAAGGTTCATCTATATAATTAAATTTCTTCTGCTTTTGTCACTCTCGCTTTTCTGATTAAACAACTACAATCTGCCTTGCCATTTTAATTTTAACTTGCCTCGTTCGTTTTTAATTTCAGACTCAGGTTTTCAACGATCAGATTCTGCAGCTAAAGGAAAAGGTAAATCTGAAACACTCAGCATCCAATTCTGCGAATTGAATACTATCATATGATGAAGGAAGAACAAGTTATGTCCAATCATCTGTCTTTTCGATTTCGATTAGTTTTTTCATTTGTTGTCTCTCTTTAAGGTATCACTTAGAATATGTATCCATCAATTTCTCTTACTCTTTCATAGTGTAAAACAGTTCTTATATTTTTACCGAGCTTTTGATACTTTGGATTGATTTTCCTTGACAAAAAATCATCATATCTTCGATCAAATGGCAATGATGTATTTCAGTCTATGGTAAAGGCCTGTTTATACTGACTCCACGGTTTACGCTCAAAAAGCATTTTTATTACTGAAAATGTTAATCTAGAATTATTATTGAGCAATTCAAGTTTTTTAGGTTGGTTCTTTGATATTGTGCTCTTAACTTCTAATCAGGTCATTGTCGAACTGTACATGATCTCTCTACTCTTACATATGGTGAAAGTATAAGGCTTACACTCCCATAATCTGTCATCAATTTCATCTCTTCTTCTAACAATTTAGAACCAGCAAATTCCGAGATTTTGAAAGGAGGTGTTGTTAGATATGGATCCAAGTGGGCACCCTTGACTGGATGCCCCAACCCAATCCATCTCTACCATAATGCAAGATATGACATATTTGTTGAGATTCGACCAAAACACACACACAACTAGTCCAGCAGAATAAACCTGAATCCCTCATCAAATGTCAACTACCAAATACTTGAACACAAGGAATATAATGTTCTACAATGTTTTTATCGTGAAAAACCATTCTCAATTAAAGAAATAATTACGGGATAAATTTTAAACAAATTCACTATAAAGATGGTACTTGTTACAAAATAACTCTCCTCAAAATTACTTCACTACAACCCGAGTGAAGACTGGTTGAACACAACCCTCAATATAACTAGCAGTGCACAAGAGAAAAATACGCCAAGAGAAATGAGCAATTAAATGGTAATACATCATAGAAAACAAAACTAGACAATGTACCTGATTTTGACAAAGAATGAAACTTAAATGGGACCTTAATTGGATGCTGAATCTCTTCCTCTTCTCCATTTTTTCTCCTCTCTTTGTCCTGTGCTCCTTGTATTGTAAATGATTTTGAATATCATAAAATTACATTAGGCGTAACTTTATAGCAATATCGGTGCACGAGCGTTCTTTAGGTAAATATTAAGTACGGATTCACTGAATGAACGATATATGGGCGCCCTTCAGGCATGATATTTCTAGACAAATCGTGCACATGCTGCTCTTAAGCGTACATCAGGCGCTTCTCTTCCAGGCAAACGATGCATGTGCTCTCTTTAAGTGTCTATCATGTGCAACTCGGTTGACTTTCAACTGATTGTCGACTGACTCTCATATGAAAATCACGCAACCCATAAGCATCTTTTGTCACTCGAATAACCCTCGACCAACCCTTAATTTCTTCGTTCGAGTGTTCCAGTCACAAACATAGCATATCTTTTAGATGACCCATCCATTTGTTGTGATGTCCACAATGAAGTAACCCAAAATATAATAAGATTCTATATTGATGGTTACCCCATGATCTTAGTGGTTGTTTGGTCCACTAACTAGGTTGGTTTTTCTCTACTAGTATTGGGTGGTTTTCTCCCATATTTCAGTGATTGTTATCTCCACTAAATGGCTGTTTGTTGATTACCAAGTGATGGGAGGTTATTTGGTCAACTTTTAAATAAGTTTTCTTCTATAAATAGACCACCTGTTGTGTTCAAATTGTAAGTAAAATTCTAGAGAAACAAAGCCTGCGATATATCTTTTTACCTTGTCTGTTTGGGTGATATAAAAGAGAGTATTTTTCTTTGTGATTACTCCTGATCAAGAGAGCAACTCAGTACACATTGGTTCTCGGTGATTCTTTCCAATTTTAGGTATACTCTAAAATTTCAACAGTAAGGTTTAGTGTAATGACTATATATATATATATATAGCAGGATTGGAAAAAAACTTGATGGAAATTTATTCAAGAAATACTTATATTCTTCAATCACTTTTCTTCTAAATTTCTATCTCCCTCAATATTTTCAAGATCCAAGTATAGGACCTTGATCTCCCATTTAAATCAATGGATATGATCCGGATATAGCACTAGTAATTTTCATGATGATGGGAGATTTTGTCTATGGATAGACTCCGGCTTTCAGTCGGTTTTTGTGGTTCTGTTGCATTTTGAAAATGAAGAATCAATAATTCTGCGTTAGAAATTTAGTGCAGTGCATGAGCTATGTGTTTAGTGAATGGAGGAGGAAGATTGAAGTTTGTTTGCAAAAAGTTGCTTTGTCTGTGATAAGGACATATGAGCAATCTTGATAAAGGAAATAAAGGAGAGAGAAAGAGAGAATCTTACTGACTACTTGTCGTATATTCATTGCCGAGTGGGATTTGTATTTTTCGCCTTGGCTTTCAATTCAGTGGATTTTTGCCATGCTTTTTTTTTTTAAAAAAAATTTTATCCTTCATAATATTTCCAATTGTGAAGATAAAAATACAGTTGCTGCCTTGATGTCTTTTGGATCCCAACAATTTGTATCACAAGTTAGGTTCGATTCAACTTGGGCAATGCGGTTACCATTGATGAAAATATTGTCTAATGTTGCAACAAAATCACATTATGTTGTGTATTAAAGATATATCGCGATATATCGATCAATATACTCGATATTTGACTAAGATATAATCAATGTATTAGCTAATATTTTCTCATCAATTTATAATTTTCAGAAATTTTCCTTTACAATAATTTGATATTAATACATATTATCTAACATGTCTAATATTATATGGTTGCAATCTACATAAATACTAATACTGATATTTTCATCCATAGTTGTTACATGTAGTAATACTTGTGCAGTTAAGTGGTTTGCTTGGCTTTATGCAACCCTAATAGTATGATTGGGCATTGCCTTGTAGTTTGTTTTAACATACTGCTAAATAAATGTAAGAGAAACTCACATTAGATGTTTTGAATCTGTGTGTGGTGATTCAGGACCCGAATCACCTAATATAGTTAGAATCAACCATGCAGAAAAAAAAATAATAATAATATAATAAATACTCATTATAAACCCATCATAAATGAAATCATATATGAATTGTCCTTCATAAAATCAACTCTTTTAGAAAAGTGATAACATAAATGTTCATAAACAAAATGAATTCAAGGGAACACAATCCCGATAAAATATCCAACATCTATCAAAATGGTAAACAAAATCTGTCATCTGTCATAATAACTGTTGCTAGATATTTAGAATCGTCTCCACCTGAAAATTTCTAAAGCAAATGCACGATATCTTCTAACTCATTATTGACTCTTCTACTTAGAATTAAGAAAATATAAATATGAGTTAAATACTCAATAAGTGATATAATCAACAACATCAGAAATCAATAAAACATATTGGATAACAACATCAAATATATAATAGTAATGACATATTATTAACCATCATCTACCCAAGATTTAACTGCATGTCATAACCACAATTCAAAAACTACAGGAATAACTATCAAGTACTTCCAATGAAACCATACTTCAAGAGCGCAATCGGGATTCTATCGAATCTGAATGTTGACAATGATATAGGTTCTATCGAACCTATTTTATCGGACATCACTACTATATGAGATATCAAAACAATTTTCTCAGGTATAATTTGTTTGGGTTAGCCACTCCCTTATGGGTGACTCAACAAATAAGTCTTGTCATCGGAGGTTTTATGAAGAGTAAATGATAGAGTTCATTTGGCGGAGAGCAAAATTAGAAAGCAGTTTCCGGTCAACGGGAGGTTAACCGGCGGAGAACTAAAGACGGTCAATGCAGAGGTTGACTGGCGGAGAGCATTTTTGGAGTGGAAAATACCGGAGCATCTTTTCAGAGAGCAGAAGCCAGTCAATGGCCAAGGAGCGGGACGGCCAAGGATGCCCATTGGCAGGTACAAATTTGCCTTGAGGCAAAATGGCCAGTCAACAAGAAGGCAAATGGCAAGTGCAGATTTTGCCCATTTGGAATTCCGGTCAAAAGGTTGACTGGCTGTGAAGGCAAAATGATTGGTACGTGCAGGATTTATCGGTTGGCCACAATGGAAGATTTAACCATTTTGGAGGAAAGCAAAATGCCCAATTTGGCAGGATTGCAGGAATACCGGTTTGGCATGAATGGATTTCCCGTTTGGAATCCAGTTGGGTCCATGGATTTCCCGAATATTTGTCATCATCGCAGCCAAATGTGAGATGAATAATTTTTAATACTCATCATAGTATCTTTGTCACTCAATTACTACTATTTCGTTATTGAATCCACATTGTTTCAATACAATATTAAACTATGCATTTTATAGTATAAGAATTATAATTTCAGAGACATTAACGTATTTATTAAATGTATAAACGGTTGGTTTAAAAATTATTCGGAACCTGAGTTTTCCTCTCTCGGGTATTGTTTATTGTCTTCTTCCTAAGGCAGGTTATTATTCACTTGATTACAGTGGTTAATCTATTCAACAGTCGCGATTCTCATTTAATTATGCTAACCACTTATTTTTACAAGTTTGAGCAAAATATGATATTCAACATATACATCCTACTTGATTTCTCCTGAAACCAAAATGATACTCATGTTTGATGGTAATGGAGTTTGGAGTTCAAAAAGGAGCTGGAAAATGAATTAGAAAATGCTAGAATCATAATGGGAGAAGTAATTTCACCTGCCTGATATTCTTCTTCTTCGGCAGCTGTGCAACAGTAGCAGCAAATTCAGAAGACTTCTGCTCTCTCTCCCATTGGTAACCGAATGGATTAGATGGTGAAGGAAGATAGCTGACACTTAATAAGGAAGAGGTAGAGGAGAAGGTGTCCTAAAGGAGCTATACCATTTTTCCCCATAAATCCCAATAAGGAAGATAGTTTTGATCTTTGATTACATCAACACAAACGTATACTAATATCATAGTAAATACTATTTATTATTTTAAAGCAGTGAAAATGGTTTCTATCTGTCGATGGAAAAATTACCAAAATATCATTCCGATGATCCCTTGAATCCGACATGTCCAATCTCAAAACAAAATTAGTTTACGTTCACTGCAATTAATAGCTTATTAATTATCCATATTAATGATCCCTCTAGGGTCTCGAGTCCAATAATTTGAATCAAAATATTGGAGTGTTACATTATATGAAATAGAAATGTTCCACAACAAAGAGTTAAAAAAGGAGAGCACTACCTATTGGTTTGTGTCGATCTATAACTCAATAGTTCAAGTTATTAGGTTGAGATAATATCCAATGCCCCAGTCCCACATATCTTCATGCAAATAGGTGTAGCATGATTCCATTAATTTTCGGAATCCCAACAATATTATCACTAATTCTTATGTGTTGGTATATTATGTTTGCTAGGTTTAGAGTAAAATTAGTTCGAGAATGTTTAATTGTCTGAAATAAATTCCAAGATTTCCTAGGTTTAGAGTAAAATATTCTGAAAGTTGGTTCTTAATTGAAAAAACAATACCTACAATAGAGGACTAATTGATTATTATCAAGCCGAAAAACAAAGTAGATGAGAAGGAGCGGAAAGGTGAGAAAATGAAGAATAACATATTGCGAATTCCTGAAATACTGTAACATAGGTTTTTAGAATTCGAGCAAGTAGGATATTTGAAAAATAAAATACTCAAAATATTTGGTTTACTTTACATGAAATTCAGCTCAAACTCAATAAATAAAATTTACACAAAGATATTATTAACATAGCAGGTGTGTAAAATCTTTTGCATATTAACAATGAAGATACAAAGCCAAAGGCCCTCTTTCCACCGAGTTTATCAACTTTCTGGGAATACTTTGGCAAGAAATTTACCATGACGCCAAATGTAAACTTTTCCACTACTGCTTTTGAGTCCATTGGTATTTCGATATGGTGTCATATTCTTGTTAGTCAAGCTATTATCGGTTAAATTCCCAAGTCTCCCAAACTGTTTCTCCACATATACATAGTGTACAATATGTGTTTAATCTGCATTTTAAGCCCAAAAGGGCATTTGGCTGATGAGGTGTATTGCAGTATAAGTTGTTTTTAGACCTTTATCTGATGGTTTCTTATCACTGATTCAGCTATCTGCGTGCTTTTACTAAATGATGACTCGTGTTTTGCTTCAATGAAATTTCAGGAGAAACTTCTGGTAGCTGAACATGCAAGGCAGTCTGGAGAGGTGAACCCTTTTGCTTTGTTCTTCCTCATCAGCTATTGCATATGAGCGGTATGCCCTTCTAAGGGTGATGATTTCTTTGTGGATAATTGAAATATAGAGGGTTGGAATATAGAGGAAGACCCATCAAAATATATATTCTAGTTAGATTGGTCTGTGGGGTATATTTTTTAGGTACCCAAAGGATACTCTTGATGACACGACATTTCATTCTTTCAGTGACCTTAACTGGTCTATTGTTAAAGCCCTGGCACAAATGTAAAAAATAATTGCAACATACAATTCAAAACAGGGACGGGGACACTATACAAAATTTAATTAATGAATCCTCAACATAAAATAATATAAATTATCTCAGCAAATCGGTGAAGTCTACTTCAAATTAACCACCAAATGTTGTATATATATATATATGCTATAGTCCAGTCCTCGACCACTCATTACAAAACTATACGGCCTCTCGGCCACTCAATTCAAAACTTATATATGCCAAGTATCAAAAGAACATAAATTGTTTTTCCAACAAACATTTCCAAAATACATAAAATTTATGGCTTCTTCTAAATATCTTCCGAGACAAACACCTATGATCCAAAGCTACTAAATGGTCTACGCATGTTAATCTAAAAGAGGTGACAATGTAAGATGAGTCAAATGTTTTGTAGTAAAATGAAGAATAATGCAATAAATATGAGTATTATAAATATGGAATAAAAAAAAATCTTCAATAAATGAACCAAAGGTTAAAATACCCCTTCGATATAATACATCGAGGTCAGTTTACACTAGAACCCCATACACTAGGGTAGGGTCATACTTAATTATTTAAATCAATGGATGAGTTGCCTATAAAATGCCTTGTAAAATGTCTATAAAATGCCCACTATTATTGCCCGTGGATAGATTATATACGATCTCATTTTATATATTCTATTATGTCATAATATAAGCTCATCTATTAATATCTTACAATATTTCATTTTGAATAAAATATGGAAAAACATCTAAGAAACGGTATCCTTCCAAAAATGGAAGAAAAACAATTTCTGATAAACTTGGATGTAGAGATTTAATGTAGTTCTTGGAACAATAAGAGACATGCAAAGAGGATTATTCAAGGTTCTTGTAGAAACTAAGACATGTAAGAATGATACTTCATGAATCTTTAGAAATTTTAGCATATTTTCAATAAATTACATAAACATGAAAAATATACAACAAAATTTGAAAAAAATAAATTTTGGAAAAACGACATGCATGCAAGTAAAATATTATGAGGACCATAGATGAACACAAGCATTAAGAAAAGCGGGCAAGAATTTCAGGCTTTATGCAAATATAAAGAAAACATTCTAAAATTTCAGCAAAATATTTGAGGAAATAAGCTTTTATAATTTATTTGTATTGACTTAAGTTCAAACAATCCTTCAAGATTTAGTTCTAAATCCCCCCTTCCTCTTCTTCCTTTCTATTTTCTCCTTTTTCCTTTCTCGCTATTTTCTTTTGATAATCAGAGAGATGGGCTGAAAAGAAGTAGAAATGTCTTATATAACAAATAGACGTATATGCACTAGTCATGTGTGTATTTGGCATGATGCCTAAATCCGGCCTACTCATGAATGCCCATCAAGCACGGAGCTAGTGGAGCAAATATGCACAAGCACTTTTTATGTGCACAACAGGCATGGAAATACTACCTTAAACATGCTAATACGTTTCTCAGGCTCCCTTCAAACTTTTGCCTATACAATGCAAGACTTAATTTATAATCCAAATTCACAATTAACCTTAATAATTTATCAATTTAATTTAATACAAATATCATTATATAAATTTAGTGTTTAAATCTCATACCCGTGTAACAATAGATAAATAAATGTATACTATATCACTAGAGGATTTTTGTGAGTATAAATAAAAAGTGTCCCTGTTTTACTTAGGGAAGCAAATTGTACTTATTTTGTTTCTCTTCTTTGAAACACAGTCTCTCTCTTTCTCTCTCTCACTCGTCTTGAATCTGATTGTTGAGCTTCCAGTACTGCGATTTTTTTGGGGAGACCTTGGCTGTGATTGGATATGGAGGTCTTCAGAAATATAAGAACTTTAGCTGTCATATTTCAAAAAATTTGGTGTACTATTCATTTGTTTAGAAACTAAGGAGGTCCCTTCCGGAAGAAAATACTTGAGCCACATTCCTATTGAGGAGGACATAGACAACAAGAAGGTGACAATCAATTGAGGTAAGGATACTGCTTTTCATCAGGGCATTACTTTATGCTCTTGCCCACATCGACTGTATTTGTCATGTAAAACTTCATTTGATTAGTTTCTTGATTGGCCCACAAACTTTCTAACTCCAAGGAGAAGATGTCATGGTGCTTCCATTTTAGGGTCTTTATAAATTCCTAACAGTACAGATATTATTCAAATAACTTAGTTAAAATTATAAGATTAGTGTAACAAATCCTATTATATTGTTATAATCTCGAGAGTATTGGTGAGGGAGGCAAAAAGGGGAGGACTCCCAAGAAGGATGGCTGCATATTTGTTGTAGTCATACTGAAATAATGGGGTTCCAAAGCATGGGTAATAAGCCTCTTCCATACTTTCTTTGTGGACTCTGATTAAATGGGTTTAATTATATGAATGTAATTTTGTCATTTAATTCAATTAAGTATAATATCTTTCGATAGTTGAAATAAATTTGTATTATTGTTTATGATCTCACTCTATGTTTTCATAGTTAAACCTCTTACCTTCTTTCATCCATCAACAAATAACCCATCTTTCCTTACACTTGTTTCATTCGGCAATTAAACTACTTTAAATGTTATTCCCTGTCTTATATGATTTGCAGGAGCAATTGCGGGAACAATTGCAGGAAAGATCAACCCAACAGAACGAAGATGCAATGTCGGAGGATAACAGTCAAGTTTCCGAAGTGGTGACCGATCTCTTCATTGGTCTCCGAGAGTGTAGACCAAAGCGTGCCCCACCACGCAACTGATTGCTTCTCGACGCCTCGACCAATGCCCTAGTTCATCAAAATTTCATGCATTTTGTAGTTTTTTTCCTTTCTTTTTGCTTGGATCACTTCATTTTCTGCATCGTTTGCCATGCTTAATTTTTACTGCCTGTAACTTGAAAAGCTGCAACTCTTAGTTAATTGCTGTTGTAGCTTTTGAACAGGAGTATACCAGTTTAGAAACTCACTGGTCTCCTGAACAGAACTGAATTAGACTCTATGAGATGATTTGCGTGCTTAGAAGTAAATAAATAGAACTCCATGTGATTCATGGTCCATTTTTCTATCTATTTTTTTTTCTAAAGTCGCAAAATGAAAAAGTACGTTTCGGTGCTTATGTGTTTCGACCCCGGTAAATTATAGCGGAAGCACAAATATTTTA
>JAODPA010153756.1:0-14762 GCA_025585075.1 Nepenthes mirabilis
CAATAAATATATATTTTTTATTATTAAAAGTTATTATTTATTTTCCAAAGGTGTTAAATCAAATTTTAAGATTAATTGCCTTAATTTTGATAGAGGTGATGCATTTTTTAATCTCTTTTTTGGGATGAAGATAAGTAGCACCTTTTTTTATTTAATTTATTGTGTGTGATATATTTAAAAAGGAAGTTTATTTTCGTGACCCTTGTTTATGTGGTTGGGTTGCAAATGACAAAAGGCAAAGCCCAAGACGAGTGGCTGAAAGCCAAGGTAGCAAAGATGAGACAATCCGAAGAAAAAGAATACCCACTGGCTGGTTAGTGCCTCTGTAGCATTGGGGAAGAAATCATTGTTTCCTCCATCATCTTCAACCTCGGCTCAACGGATAAGAAAATCCTCACTTGTCAAACCTTGCACACACAAATTAAATACCTCCCATCCCTCGTTGTCTCGGGCTGATTCTCTCATACACTTTATACTCTCTCTCTCTCTCTCGGTCTATCTCTGTATGACTTATGGCTTCTGCAGCAGCATCTTCCTCTTATTCTTTTGCCCCGACTAGATTCTCCTGCTCAACTTCGACCGCTATCCGTTCTCCCTCCTTCCTCCGGCTGGTCTCCACTCTCCGCCCACCATTCCGTCGGTTGGGCTTTGCCGGGTCCGCTGCAGACCCCATATTCTCTCTCCATGTCTTGTCCAATATCCAATCTCTCAAGTCTTGTGCTAAGGCCGTGAGAGGCGTGGCTTCCATGGCAAAGAGGAGCATCGGAGACCTCACCGCCGCTGACCTGAAGGGGAAGAAGGTGTTCGTTAGAGCCGACTTGAATGTACCTCTCGATGACAACCAGAACATCACCGATGATACTCGTATTCGTGCGGCTGTGCCCACCATCAAGCACTTGATTGGAAATGGAGCTAAGGTTATCCTTTCCAGTCATCTGGTATGCGGTTTTTTTGGGAGCATTTTTTGAATGTTTTCACCATGATTCAGTGGTTTCTGTTGTGTGTCCAACCACTAAGCTTATTACATTCCCTACATTTGAAGCAAAATTGAAAGGATATGTAGATATAAATTTTCGTTTGATCAATTGAGTGAGATTGAATTTGGGATTTTGAGGTTTTGGCGTTCTTGAATTTGTTGTTTTTATTTCTAATTATGCATGATGGGTCTGTGGAGTTTGCTTCAGATTCCTTTATATATTAGCTACGCTTAAGTTTTGATCGGAAATTGTCAGGCCTTTTGTGAGTTGCAAGATTTATTGTCCAACTCGATTCAATTGAGTTATATTTTTACATTTGCTGTTGAGGTACTATTTTAGAGCAAATTTGTGACTGTTGCTGGTGTCCCTCTTCAGGGCACGGGACCTCCCAAAAGGGACTATACTTAAGGCAAGATACAATGACAGTAACGAAGACTCGGTCTTGATGACACGGCCCTTACTGCTTACGCCCAGCAACACCTTTATACTCAAACAATGGTACTAGAGGAAGGGCCTTCCTCAAATCAACAAACCCACCACTTTACTGGGGTTATGGTGGGGGAAGATCTCATATCTATTGATTAGAGATGTGGTCAGTTGTTAATTAGCAATGGTTTCCCTCTTCCCCCTTGTGGCTAATTTTTGGGACAGCCATGTGAGTTACTTGATGTCTCAAAGCGGACAATACCTCTGGTGGGATACTACTACATAATCCTGACAGTTTCATCTCAGAGACACCATCCATGTATTAGGCACAGCATCACCTCAATGCTCAACATAAAATACATGAGAAATTTCTTATCGAAATTCTCTTGGCAACTCCAAGATGACTTCCCCCTTCTCCGTAGATCCACAAAGAGTAACGGCTGTATATTGATGTAATTAGTGTAAGTATTTCTGTTTTCAGCTGGCAGGCCATATGGTCATCGATAATTGGGCATCAAGTAATAAACTACATGAACTTTTATCTCTGTAAGAATGAAATGTGTTTGTCCTGCATTTTGCAGTGGTCCCTGTCATTGCTATTATTTGTGTAAACCAAGTTTTCCATTTAATTAATTCTCAATCTTCTCTTATGAAGTATATATCATATATATTGTAATCTTTTTACCTAAGGTTTTTGTTATACTATTTAGGGACGGCCTAAAGGTGTCACCCCAAAGTACAGCTTGGCACCTCTTGTGCCCAGGCTCTCTGAGCTCCTTGGTGTCCAGGTACATATTCTGCATTTGATGACACAATTCATTGTTTGGAAGCTAATATGTATTTATTGCACACTTTATAGAAATGTCTGGTAGATGCTGATTGTGTTCTCGGCAATGGTAACTGATTTCTAGGTCTCTTTGTTTTGTGGGAACTGAGCAGGTTGTCAAGGCTGATGATTGTATTGGTCCTGATGTTGAGAAGTTAGTAGCTTCACTTCCTGATGGAGGCGTGCTACTTCTTGAGAATGTGAGATTTTACAAGGAAGAGGAAAAGAATGATCCAGAGTTTGCAAAGAAGCTTGCCTCTTTAGCAGATTTATATGTGAATGATGCTTTTGGTACTGCACACAGAGCCCATGCATCAACTGAAGGTGTTACCAAATATTTGAAGCCATCTGTTGCTGGCTTCCTCCTGCAGAAGGTCAGTCTCTTCTCTTTTTCAGGCCCTTTCTTCTGACTTTGAAGTATTTAGAGGCTTTTGTTGAGTTGGTTATGTTGAGGCCCTAAGATTAAAAACCACAGGCTAAATTCCCCTTCCCCACTGCACTTAACAAAAAAAAAAAAAAAAAAAAAGATAGGAAAAGGGTATTTCAAAACTTTAGATAATTTTTTAACTGGCCATGCACAAAGAGTCTACATTGGATGCTTATTGAGCAATGAAACGGAAAAGAATTGTGTCTATTCCAGCAACCCCACTCTGGTTTATGTTGCAAGAAATTTCACTAAGTGGCACCTCTGATCTTATATGTGTTTTGTGTTTTCTTTTACTGAAATCATTCCTTTATTTTAACTTCTCCTATAATTGTGGATATCCAAAATAAGAAAAAAGAAAATGATGCCATTGCTCCTACGCCTGATGTCTCCCACCTCCCTTTTCCAGGTCCATATTTTACAATCTGCTTTGAGTGATTAGAATTTGGCAGCCAAACCTTGCTTTCTTTTGTGGGTTATGTGTTGGATTCTCTAGAAAGTGTGAGTATTTCTTTCGGTTATTTAGAATTTTATTGCTGTGCAACAGGAACTGGATTACCTTGTTGGTGCAGTTTCTAGCCCAAAGAGACCATTTGCTGCTATTGTGGGTGGTTCAAAGGTCTCATCCAAAATTGGAGTCATTGAATCGCTTCTAGAGAAGTGTGATATCCTGCTACTTGGTGGAGGAATGATCTTCACATTCTACAAGGCACAAGGTCTTTCGGTGGGATCCTCTCTTGTGGAAGATGACAAGCTTGACCTTGCAACAACGCTGCTTGAGAAGGCCAAGGCAAAGGGTGTCTCTCTTTTGCTACCCGCCGACATAGTTGTTGCAGACAAGTTTGCTGCTGATGCAAACAGCAAGGTTAGGGGTTTCTGTTCTATTGCTTCAACTCATCTTACTGAACTCTCCCTTTCTGCTTATGGAGAAAAAAAGTAATAGAAGGAAATTTAGTCTTTATTTGCCAATTTGAGTAACTGAGGAGTTGCAAGGAGAACAGCATTCAGTTTGTTAATTTTTGATCTATGTATCCGGCAATGCAGATTGTGCCTGCATCTGGGATCCCTGATGGCTGGATGGGATTGGATATTGGACCCGATTCTATTAAGACATTCAGTGAAGCTTTGGAGACTACCAAGACCGTCATTTGGAATGGTCCAATGGGAGTGTTTGAATTTGACAAGTTTGCAGTTGGCACAGAGGTAAGAGGATCGGCCTTGTTGTGCATTGCTGAAAAAATGTTGAAATTCTGTTAGAAGTGAAGATTAGCAATTAAGTCATTTTTTTAATCGCTCAGAAATGTTGAAAAGGTTTTAAAATGGCAATATGTTTGTGTTACCGGTCTTATTGCTGACAACGTTACCACACTAGATCATCAACTGCGACCGAGGAGAAGTTCCCGAATTATTCAGCCGCCGGGACGTTTTCATAATTTTGTTTAAACTTTTACGTTTTATATAAAATACGCTGCATAGGCAGACCACTAGTACACCATGTATATTTTTTGTTTCCTAATTTCTATTTCAATTTCATGTGCACGCGTACAGCCACACACACGGTTATACTTTCTGTTTCATTTTCTGCTTTCCATTGGATATATGGCCTAACAAGAAGTAATGAAAGGATAGTGAGATATTTTCCCACTTCTCCCTTCCTCTCGAAACTTCTCTGACTCTCTCTACTATTACTTCTTCTTCGTCCTATTCCCCTCTGTTTCTTCCATCTGCACTTCCCCTCCCCGTTGATTTTGGTACTGAACTTGGTTGTGGTGCAACGAATCTGTACGCAAACGTTGCAGTGTCGGAAGATCGCATCATTTTGGTGCTCTCATTGAGACTCATGGCAGAAGGGGTGACAACCAGATATCGGGCTTTAGAGGAGTCCATTGCAGGCCTAGCATAAGAGCTGACAACCGTCGCCAGTACGGTACAACAACATTCCGACCATTTTGATACCATTTCGAACACCACAGAACACTTCCAACAATCCTTCACGGATGTCCAGCAATCCATCACAGAGATGCGACAAACCCTAGCTTGGCTTGAGCGACACACCTTGTTGGCCTCAAACACTCCTTTGTTACCTGCTCTGACTTCCTTCGCAACCCCAACCCCTGTTTTTTCTCATTCCTCAAACCAACCCCTACCCATGGTACTCGCCACACATCCTGAAACACAGCTCTCCTCCCATCCAAACTTGAGATCCCAGTTTTTCCTGGCGAGAATGCCATCGGATGGTTGTTTCAGATTGAGAGGTTTTTCATGTACCGTGGTACACCCCCTGAACAAAAACTGGCGGTTGCTGCTTTTTATATGACAGGAGCGGCATTCCAATGGTATCAATGGATGCATATGTCTCTGTTTACGTGGGAGATCTTCGCCAGGGACCTTGAACTTCGCTTCGGGCCCTCGTCTTATATGAATCACGAAGCCACTCTGTACAATCTCCAGCAAATCTCAATAGTGGCTACCTATATGGCAGAATTTGAATATCTATCTACGCGAATGCTAGGTTTGTCCACCTCTAATCTGTTAAATTGCTTTATTTCGGGCCTCAAAGATGATATTCGACGAGAGCTACTGTTATTGAAGCCAATGACCCTGCTAAACGCCATTGGCATGGCAAAGCTGGTAGAGGAAAAACTAAATGCCAGCCGAACGATTGCTACACGGCCACTTTTCTCCAAACCCTCTGGTAACCCGGTCTCCACAGTGGCTAAACACTCCTTACCTACTTTGCCAATCAAAAAACTGACCCCCTGCTGAAATGGCTTCTTGCCGTAGTCATAGCTTATGCTTTAATTGCGACGAAAAGTACACCTCGGGGCATCGATGTAAACCCCCGCAATTTTTATGCATGATTATTGAAGAGGATGGGGGTACTCTAACTGGTGCCCACAGTTTGGAAGTAGACTCTGACGCACCAGAGGATCCTGCAGACCAACTCCAAGAGACTGAACCCCTGCCACCTCCACCTGACCATACTCCAACCATTTCCCTGTATGCCCTGGAGGGTCACTCTGCGCCTACCACTTTGCGATTGCAAGGGCACATCCTGGGCCATTCTGTTGTAATTCTGGTTAATAGTGGGTCCACTCACAACTTCTTGTAGACACATCTAGCTAAATACCTTGGAATTCCTATTGAGTCTTCTCACCATCTCAACGTCACAGTGGGCAACGGAGATTCCTTGAGATGTGAAGGGCTGTGTACTAGGGTCCAGATTACTTTGGGCAAAGCTAATTTCAGCGTTGATCTATATCTACTGCCCGATTTATGGGGCTGACATTGTTTTCGGTGTCCAATGGTTGGCCTCAATTGGGCCCGTGCTATTCAATTATCAGGCTCTGTGGATGCGATTTGATCATGAGGGCACAAAACTCAGTCTATATGGTATGCCATCAGCTTCGGTGGCCACTATGACATGGGTCAATTGAGGAGGGGTGACTTAACTCAATCAGTAGCCTCCTTCTTCCAACTAACTATCCTGCCTGTTCAAGAACCTTCACTGGTGGCCCATTCTGCCTCTCCTATTTCCCCCAACCAATTACCTTCAAATGTTCCTCAACAAATCTCTACAGACCTCTTCCACCTCCTATCCTCTTTTGCTGATATTTTTGCAATTCCTTGAGAACTGCACCCATCATGTTCCACGGACCACAGGATTCGCTTGAAACCCAATACAGTGCCCGTTAACGTTAGACCATATCGATATCCCCATTTTCAAAAGGCAGAGATGGAGAAACTCATTCAAGCTATGCTGGATGAGGGTATTATCCGGCCTAGCACTAGCCCTTTTTCTTCTTCAGTTTTATTGGTTAAGAAAAAAGATGGCAGCGGGATATTTTGCGCCGATTACCGAGCTCTCAATGCACTCACAATTAAAGACTGGTTCCCTATACCTACTATGGATGAATTATTTGGTGAATTACATGGAGCTCGAGTATTCTCCAAGCTGGATTTACAAGCTAGATATCACCAGCTGAGAATGCACACTGATGATGTTCATAAACTGCCTTCCGGACGCATGATGGTCACTATGAGTTCTTGGTTATCCCTTTTAGCCTTTCTAACGCCCCGTCTACATTTCAGTCCGAGATGAACTCTATCTTTTGCCCTGTACTTCGAAAATTCGTGTTGGTTTTCTTCGATGACATACTGGTTTACAGCTCCTCTTGGGAACTGCACTGCCAGCATTTGGCGAGCACACTGCAGATATTGAGAGACCATTCATTCTTTGCCAAGCTATCTAAATGCGAGTTTGGGCACACCTCTATGGCTTACCTCGGCCACATCGTTTCAGAATTTGGGGTGGCCGTCGATCCAGCTAAGATTGAAGCTGTCCAAAGCTGGCCGGCCCCAACCAACATCAGACAACTACAGGGTTTCCTGGGACTAGCTGGGTATTACACGCGATTTGTAGCCCGTTATGCCCAAATTTCAGCCCCTCTTACCCAGCTGTTGCGAAAGGGTGCTTTCATATGGAATTCTGAGGCTGCCGCAGCATTTCAATCCCTCAAGGCTGCCCTTGTCTCCACTACGGTGCTGGCATTGCCAGATTTTCCCAGCCATTCGTCGTTCAAACTGACGCATCAGGAGATGTTATCGGTGCCATATTAATGCAAGCTGGCCACCCTATTGCGTTTTTCAGCCGGCAGCTCTGTCCCTGACTGCAAATAGCCTCCACTTACATTCGGGTACTTTGTGCCATTTCAGAAGCTGTCAAAAAATGGCGATAACATCTCTTGGGTGCTAAATTCACTATTCTAACAGATCATTAGCCTCTTAAGGCACTGTTAAATCAAACCATACACACCCCGGAACAACAAAATGGATTACCAAGTTATTGGGCTATGATTTTGAAATTGAGTATCACCCAGGCAAGCCTCTTACTAGTCGCTGTGTGCAGTTTCCAAACCTGTCATGGCTCTGCTAGCTGCCCTCCGCAATTTCTATAGCAAACACGCCCCTTCCACCGACCTAAAGGCTTCTATTCAACGTCAACCTGGGGACTTTGAATATTATACCGCGCGGGACGGTTTGGTCTTTTACAAAAACAGAATTCTAGTGCCTACTGATTTTGCCTTGACCGACTTAATTCTCCATGAATATCATAACTCACCAATCGGGGGACATGCCGGAGTTCAACATACTTTTATTCACATCTCCACCAATTTCTATTAGCCTCACATCCGCCAAGATGTCCGTGATGATATCTCCCGCTGCACTGTCTGTCAACAGGTAAAACCACTCAACATTGCATCCGAAGGAGTCTTGCAACCCCTGCCAATTCCAGGTAAAATATGGGATTTAATTTCCATGGATTTCATTACTCATTTGCCTATATCGGGAGGAAAAACTGTTATCTTTGTGGTGGTTGATCGGCTATCCAAATATGCCCACTTCTCAGCCCTTAGCTCCCACTTTAGTGCTGAAGACTTGGCTGCTGTCTTCATTAATGAAATCTTCCGGCTACATGGTCTGCCAACCGAAATTATTTCTAATTGGGACCCTCTTTTCATGAGTAAATTCTGGCGGGAGTTATTCAAACTGCAGGGTACGGCCTTGTCCCATAGCAGTTCATATCATCCGCAAACTGACTGGCAGACAAAAGTAGTCAACCGGTGTTTGGAATATTACTTACGTTGTTTCACAACTGAAAACCCTTCAACTTGGGTGAGATTTCTGCCCTGGGCAGAATGGAGCTGTAACACCGCTTGGCACTCTTCCACTAAAATGAGCCCGTTTACGGCCGGGCCCCCCCTGCTCTATCAGATTACACCTAGGGTACTTCCTCCATTGCCGCGGTAGATGAACTACTCTCTCAGCACAACAGATGGATAGAGCATCTCAAAACTAACCTTCAGCGCGCTCAGCTTCGCATGAAGAATAAAGCGGATGCCCACTGGACTGATAAAGAGTTCCAAGTAGGTGATTGGATTTTTGTCAAACTCCAACCCTACCGTCAAACCACTGTAGCACACCGGCACTCATATAAGCTTGCCAAACTCCAAATCACTAAACGCATCGGTCCGGTAGCATATCGTTTACAACTTCCAGAATATTCACACATTCATAACGTTTTTCATGTGTCTCTGTTGAAGAAATGCTACAACCACCTGCCTAGTCAACCGGCAGTCCTTCCACCTGAAGCGCTGGGTCCCAACCCATATTGTCTCCTTCACAGATTATAGGTTTCCGCAAGGTCCTCCAGCATGGCGTCTCGGTCCCTCAGTTTTTTGTTCAATAGCAGTTCCAGCCAGCAGAAGACGCTACCTGGGAGCCTGCTACTGACTTCATCCAAGATTTTCCCTCATTCAACCTTGAAGACAAGGTTTTGTTTGATGGGGAGGGTAATGTTATCGGTCTTATCGCTGACAACGTCACCACACCAGATCATTAGCCGCGACTGAGGAGAAGTTCCCGAATTATTCAGCCGCCGGGACGTTTCTGTGACTTTGTTTAAACTTTTACGTTTTATATAAAATACGCTGCATAGGCATACCACTAGTACACTGTGTATATTTTCTGTTTCCTAATTTCTGTTTCAATTTGATGTGCACGCGTATAGCCACACACACGGTTATACTCTCTGTTTCATTTTCTATTTTCCATTGGATATATGGCCTGACAAGAATTAATGAAAAGATAGCGAGATATTTTCCCACTTCTCCCCTCCTCTTGAAACTTATCTGACTCTCTCTACTATTACTTCTTCTTCTTCCTCCTGTCCCTCTCAGTTTATTCCGTCTGAACTTTCCCTCCCCGTTGATTTTGGTACTGAACTTGGTTGTGGTGCAGCAAATCTGTACGCAAACGTTGCAATGTGGAAAGATTGCATCAGTTTGGTTTTATCTTGAATTAATTGTACCTTCTTTTCACATTTAGGATTCATTGAAAAGCTGTTGGGATCAAGCTTAAACATAAGATGCTCATGTCACTGTAATTTTTTTTCACTTGTTTGATATGGCAAGGATTAGTTGAGAGATGATGCAGATAGAAAACAACTGAAACTTGATATGTTATGTAGCGGGAGAGCAAGTTTGGAAGGTTGTTATAGAAAAGTTCTTAGAGCAAGGTCTTCAATAAACTCATCAAACAAAAAGAATACAATGAATTTTGCCCGAGCAAAATGATACTTCAAGGTGCTAAGACATATATATGACACAATTATCTTATGTAACTTCAACCCTTCAATATACACTGAACAAACTTCCATGTTAAAGAGGAATGCATTTGCATACGATAACGGCCGGGGAAAGGACTGAATTTGAGATTGGAACATTAAATGGAATTTCTGGAGTTATTGCAGACTTTGCATGTTTGCAGGCTGTTGCTAAGAAGTTAGAAGAGCTAAGCAAGAAGGGTGTGACAACAATCATTGGTGGTGGTGACTCAGTTGCAGCTGTAGAGAAGGTAGGGGTTGCCGAGGCCATGAGCCATATATCAACTGGGGGTGGTGCCAGTCTGGAATTGTTGGAAGGCAAAGAGCTACCTGGTGTCCTCGCTCTCGACGAAGCCACACCCGTTCCAGTGTAGAATATTCCGAATTCGATCAGAAGATTCTGTTCTGAGATGCAGTGGAAGAAGATGAGAGTTGTTTTGTAGATTTTCTTCCCTATCACCAATAAACATAGTTCCTGTTGTTATCAATAAAACTCATATTTATTTATTTATTTCTCCTGAATTTGACGCAGATGCTTGTTTCAATGTGGTATGTGTTGGTTTCTTTTTCTCTTTATCTTTTGTCGTATTAATTTTCACACAATGAGGAATACAAAATTATCTGTTTGTTTCAATGTGATATTTAGTCCTTCCTTTCTATATGTTGAATGTTTGCGTACTTAGAAAGTAAGATACTTTGATAAGGATTTCAGACCTAACAAAAAGTACAAATGAATTACAACACTTTCGAAAAGGAATTATAAAAAGCATTGCTAGGAAATGAAACCCAAAGAAAAAGAAGAAGAAAAACTGGTTTCCACTCAAAAAAATTTTGTAACATATTGAGGCTCAAGTAGAATATTTGTTTGTACATAACAAAAATCTCTAAAGAAAGCTGGTTTGGAGACTTTATTTTGCAGACACACTCGGCATAATAGAATAAGTAAGTTCACCTTGATAAATATATTATCGTTGCTGTAAAATTCTACTGTCAAAAAACTCTATTAATAAATTTTTATAACTTATAATTTTTTAAAAGAGAAGAAGTTTCAAAAAGTTTTCTTACTTGCACACAAAAAGTCTTGTAATGCTCATATTAATCGTACAAAATTATCTATTTTTTGTTGCTTATGAGCTTATAAGATAAATACAAAATTGAACAAAAGACTATTAACAAGAATTTAGCCACTTTTATAAGATAAAAAGTTTTCCTTTTGTTCTTCTAAATATGAGAAAGAACATTGTACTGTCTAACTATTGATCTTTCAACAAATAAATAAATATTTTTTACATTTTTTTTATCTTGCAAAATTAGTTTGTCTTTTATATACATATTGCACAAATATCCATTGCCTTCATATGTATACCCTTTTGATGCAAACTCACCTAAAAAGATGACATTGTTATTATAATCAGGTACATATCTTCCAAAAAAAAATAGTCTCAACAATAGCACCGTTGAGATTGAACCAAACATTTTCAATGCCTTCAATCATGACCTTCTCCTTATTTTCAATGTGATATAGCTAAGATGATCATTGACTTTCAAGGTGCCCAACTACTTTCACTTTTGGAGAGTCAAATTTATTTATATCTCAAACTATGGATTATCATCATCATTCAAGGTTGTACAAGTCCCAATACTTTCTTCCTTCAAATTAAGTTTTATATACAAACTTTTTAAAGCTCGTCATATCTTTTCGGAATGTTTTGCACCTTAACTGGATATGGACCTTCTCTTAGTAGTAGCACACTTTTTCACTAGAACATATTAGATTTAATTTTGATCTTCCTCTTAAACTATTACCCCATTTTTCAAAAATATTTCACTTACAAGAACTATATAAAGTACGAAATTTCTCTTAATGGAAGAGTTCCCAATTCCCATCAACTTTTGCATTATTATGCAACAAAGTAGTCATATGATCTAACTATTAGGATGGGTCACTATATTGTGACTCTCTTACCTGTTGTATATATTCACATTCTTTCATTTATTTTTTTTATGGAGCTTTGTAGAAGGTTTAGATGATCCACGTTCAAGTAAAATAGGTCTTTTAATAAGAGGATTGGATAAGTCCTAATCTATGTTCAATGGGATATTCATCCTTGAGTAACAATAGCAGCCATGCCTAATGGGCGCCTATGGGGCATTCGTGCATCAATAGCAGAAAGTGCACATAGGAAAAATTCACTTATGGCATTTGAATTTTAAAGATAGTGTTCAAACGCCTTTGGTATTTGAATTAACGTTTAAATCACAACCCTGAGTATAAAAATTATGTACGATTTTTAGAACTTTTATTACGAGAATTTGAGATATTTGGACAGTGGTTAGAGAGAGAAAGAGAGAAGAAGAATAAGAAGATTTTTACCAACTGTTTAGAATAGAATCTTATTTTGACTTTTACGTTCTTAGTACATTATTTTATTTATTGTTATTAGATATTTTACCACTTGTTCTCTTCTATTTTTTATTTTTTATTGTACTTGTTTTAGTTTACTAATATTGTGGTAAAACAAAATGAAGTGTTTGGGGGCATGTGTAACCACATTCATAATCATAGTAGATTTATTATATGAACTTAATGTCCTATTATCTTACCCTTCAATTTAAAGGAGTTTCACAAGAAATTTCGTGTTTTATTTTACTCGTTATTATGGTTATATTATAATTATATGGATTACTATTTTATCTCCTCACAGATCTAACTAATGAGCTCAATTTTTTTATATGCGTAGAAATCTATTCTTGGCTTAATTGTAAATCTCGATATTTTGAATCCAACAAGTAGTATCAAAAAGTTAAGTTGCTTGTTTTTTTATTGTTTGAATTGATGGAGGGTTTTGATAGAATGATTTATTTGAATAGCATAAACTTTAACATACGGAGGAGTAAGATGAAAATTTTTTTATTCATAAAGATCTTGCACCTTCTGTGTTTGCTATTCAAAAGTCAAAGTCTAAATCCGATAATGATTGATCATTTAAACTCAAATAAGTTTACAGGTACATTTAAAATTTTATAAATGAAGTTCATTATTACATCTGAAATGAGAAGCATGTAAGGGCACAATGGATGAAACTCGAAGTACTCTATATTTTAAAAATTGGCGATAAATTGTATCATTTAATAAAATTGATGCAAGTGAAGCATCAAGAAAGGAGTTTTATAACTAATCATATCCGTGAGTTTTACGGTAGCATTGATCAATTGTATGGTATGATCATAAAATTGATGATAAATTACTTGGTTTGTGGCTATTGATCATTTTTATTAAATTCTTGATAGGTCATCCGAATTACAAGTTAGGTGATTAATAAGGGTGCATTACTCCATATAAAGTCATAGAGAGAGTTCTTCTTGTCTTATTCACTTGAAGATTTTGGGGCATTAAAGATGGATAATAATGACTTGTTACTAATCATAGGATATAGCAAAGTATATTTGACTGCTAGCACCGACTTAAGATTGATTTTGAAAGATGTTCGGCATGTTTTGAACATTTGGTTCATTCTTATGTTGGTCGAAAAATTTAATGATTAACGTTATCAAAACACCTTCTGTAAGAGCTCATGGAAGCTTATTAAATGGTCTCTAGTGATTATACACAGTAAGAACTTATCAAATTTATTTGTATTACAGGCTTTAGTCTCTAACAATAATGTGAAAGTGGCTAACAATGGTAAATCATCCGTGTTGTGGTATAAGAAGCTTAGCCATCCGAGTGGAAAGGAGTTGAATTATCTTGATTAAAAGAGCATCTTTTGAGAATTAAGAGGTAAAATTAAAGACTTGCACTCACGACATGGGAAGAAAGCAAAGTAGAGTTTCCATCTTTGGAAACTCATCTACAAAGAAGATGGACCATTTTTAGCTAATACACACTGACGTACGCATTATAATGAAAGTAAAAGCTATTGAGGGGGGGGGGTACTTTACTTTATTACTTTCACTAATAATTTCTCAAAAAAAATTATGAGTGCATCCCAAAGATTGGAAGATTAAGCTCTTGAGCTTTAAATAATTTTACATCTTGGTTAAGAGTCAAATGGGGAAGAAGTTAAAGATCATCTATAGTGACAACAGAAGAGAGTACCACGATCCTTTGATGCATATTGTTGCACATAAAGTATCTAAAACTAAAAGACTCTACTCATGATATCACAATTGAACAAACTAACCAAAAGAATAAATCGAATGTTGGTTGAGAGAGTGCGATGTATTCAACCAAGGGCAAAACTACCTAGTTCCTTTTAGGGGAAGTTTTGAATATTATGGCCCACGTTATCAATCCTTTGCCGAGTATTCCATTGAACGAGGATGCTTCCAATAAAGTATAGCTCAAAAAGGGGGTCACTTAGGCTTATATAAGGATGTTTGGATGTAAATGTTACGTTCATATCTTATAAAATGAATGGAACCAAGCTTGATGCTAAAACAAGAAAATACATCTATGTTAGTTATGGAGAAAACGAGTTTGGTTTCCGATTTTAAGATTTGGTAAAAGATATTTATGAGATTAAGAGACATTGTGTTTGTAGAGAATAAGATCATTGAAGGTATTGGCAAAGCCAACAAGATGGCTCTTCACAACAACAATCACATATGTTACATTGGCCCAACTCTAATGACCCCATCGTCTATTGAGATTGAAGGCAGTGGAGGTATGAGTGATACTCTTATCCATGAGGAGTTAGAAGACGAGTACGACGATGCTTATGATAGCACTCATAAAGATGTCTCAAAGCCTACGCCGGTCATTCTACTCTAATGATCTATAAAAGATCTGTCTTTCCACCCACTCATTGGTTGATAAATATACGTTGTTTATCAATGGCAAAGAGTGAGAATGTTTTGACGAGTTGATGGAGGTTGAGTACAAAAGGAGTGGATGAATGTCATGTAAAATGAGATGTTATTATTGTATGATAATCACATATA
>JAODPA010153767.1:0-14761 GCA_025585075.1 Nepenthes mirabilis
TGACAGTTCCGTTTTTAAGTGGGTGAAAAAAAGTCGAGCAGACAGATGAATGGAGGTGAGGGGCTTGTCTGGTGGATGGTTGGCTTTGATATCTCTCCTCGTTCTCTCAGTTCCGTGGAGAAGAGAGAACGAGAAAACTCCCTCTCCCTCTCTCTTTCTCTCTCTAGAGAAATAACTTTCTCTCTCCTTAATTTTCTGGCCTGATTTTCCGACGCCGGTGGCAAAGTGAGTTGGAGGGGGAGGAGAATCATAAGTACAGTCTGTATAGGGCTGCTGATACGATGAATCGGATGCCAGAATCCGGATGTGCAGAGCAGCCGTGACTTCATCATCATCTATTTATTGGACGTTGGATGAAGTTTGTTCGCCCAACTTTTGTCTCTTCCTTTGATCTCCGAAAGGAATGATTGCTGAATTATATTTGATTTTGCGTAATAAATGTGTGAATGCTATGTTGCTAGCGTGGAATGGTTGGTAGGTCTTACCATACGCTTTTCTCCTTTTTTGTGTTACTTTGATCGGCTTATGAAATTGGATTAATTGATCATCGTTGCAGAAATTAAGGGAGAATATCTCGTCGGTTTTATCATTTGCTGTTTTCTTCTTTGGCTAAGGGTTGCGGAACGTTCATCCTATTGATTATGTTTTTAGATTCTGGGATCGAGATATATTGGTCATTTAACATTTGATCAAAGGTTTTGATTAAGTTGCAATCGGCAAAGAATCATGATTTTATTCTTAGGTTATTCTGTTCTTTCAAGGAATTGCGGCGCCTGACCACAATTAATTTTCTTAACTCTGCCGCAGGTGTGTGATGAAAGCAACGTTCTTACTATTTTCTTATGTAATCGTCTCTGTATGTTCATTTATTTCCAATTTTCCGCTAATTTGCAAGCTTCTAGCGTTTGTTTTGGTATAAATTCAGCCGCTACTTGAAATGCAGATGAAAGAATAAAAGGCAATTAAAAGCTTGATACAGCAGAAATAAACTCTCTCTCTCTCTCTCTCCCTCTCCCTCTCCCTCTCCCTCTCTCTCTTTTATATATAAGTAAAGCAGAATAAATTCTTAGGCTCTGTTTGGGACTTGAAGTGAACTGAAAAGGGAAAGCAGGGATCCGGGATTTACCTGTACCTATCATATTGGATGACATACAAGGAGGAGGTTCCTAATTATAAAACATATGGCTTTTTAATGTTATAAAATGACAATAAGAACTGGTGTCATGCCTTAGCCATTTTACATGTATGCCAAGAGTTTACCAAATTTGAACTTAGCCAAGTGGCTTTTCTCTCATTTGGGTGGAACAAGTTTATCACAGAAGTACAATAAGAAAATGGCATTGCAGATTTTACCTTTTGGGAAAAATAATAGATTGCAGATGCAGTGGTGGCTTGCAATGATTTCTATCTGTTAACGCTTGATAAATATCTTGGACTGTTTCTGAAGCTACATTGGCAATGTGTCCCAGATTCAATGTGGCCGGCGAATTTAAGATCTACTGAAGCAATGGAAGCTGGATTCTATCCATCTGGGCCTTATCCTGAACGTGAAGGAGAACCAGATTGTTCCTATTACATTAGAACAGGGCTTTGTAGATTTGGTTCGACATGCCGATTCAATCATCCTCTTAATAGGAAGTTGGTAAGAGCTGCCAATTTGTTGTGGTTAATATTGTGAGTTGTCTCAATAGTGCAGGATTGTGGTATGACTATTTGATTCTTGGTCTATTTATTTTTCTTCCATTTTCTGCTTAATTCTCAATGTCACATGCACTGTATTTGTTGAGCTTGGATGAATGTTTCTTTTAAATGCATTTCTTTTTTGATAAAGAAAGAAATGCACATGTTAGTTGCATGTTTATATGAACTTCAACACTAAATGCTTTATTTTACCATCTGGAGTTATAGCTCCCTTTATATAATGATATCTTTCAACATCTACAATAACTGTCTTAGGAGAAGAGTTCTACAACTATAAATTCATATGGATTGCTTAGCCAAGTATAGTCTTGGTCACTCCATTTTTTTTCATATAGCATAAATGAATCACTGCATTCTCTTCTGTTTCAAATACTTTTGCTGTGCTATGCTTATCTGATGCCTGTGAAAATGGAACTTTGTAGAGATTACGCTTGATAAATTTGTTTACTTATATCCATGAATTTTTGCTTTATTTCATCAGTGATGTCATGTTGGTTCTATCTTTGCTTCGTTTTCTGAATATTGTGATGAATTTATTCAATGCTGTTCTATTACAGGCTATTGCCGCCGCAAGAATGAAAGGAGAGTACCCTGAAAGAATAGGGCAACCTGAATGCCAGGCATGCTCTTTCCTCCATTCCATAAATAAGTGGCAATGCTTCTGATCAGTGTATGTGTAGTAATCACATAGCTGTCTCACTATTTGTTCCCTCATCTAAAATACATTTTGGTCTTTTGAGACCTTCATATGTGATCTAGGATCTCCTGTGAATGACTTAATCTGGTAATATTATTGTTTGAAATTTATGAACGTTTCTTACATTTAATAGCTTTCCTTCTGGCTCCTAGAAAATGCATCTGACAATTGGTTTGCTGCTAATTATGGCTGGAAGGCAAGTATTTCTAAGTGGGTTATTTTCAAGACAAATTGAATCTAGTATAATAACGCCCATCTATTTAAACTTGTTTTGAGGCATTCTTTTGTGGAACTTCAGAAAATAGAATTAATGGTACATGGGATGAAGGTGGAAAATCTGACATTTTTAGTGAGAAAAATCTAAGTGGATGAATATAAAATGTCATAACAGCTTTGACATCCTTGTTCCACATATATGTCCACCGTGATGAGAAACTTAGGTGATGGTATGTGTTTGGAAAAGCCTGAGTTAGGAAACCTAGACAACCCTTGTCAGGGGGCACAGTCTTGATATAGATTTGATAGATCTGGAATTACAGTATGTCAGAAATACAAAGATATAAGAAAATGATGCACTGGTTTCACATGATTTTACCTTGGAAAATGAATTGACTATTGAGATTGGAAGCCCTTAAAATAGCTAATTTGCTTGCTGAGAATGCTCACTAGCTGGCAAATTCCCATGCACACCTTGTTGCATGGTTAATTTGCTACCCTTAACAAGGTCTGAACCATTATTTGCTGAAACCTGTGTTGGATTTGGTCACTCATTTATGGAAAACTCAACAAACGTTTTTGTTATCGGAAGATTTGTAGCAAATTGTGGCCAAGTAAGGCTGTAGGAAGGCAAAGTGGCCGGTCAACGTTCGTTGACTGGCTGAAAGAAAACGGCCGAGAATGTTTGCAGGAGGCCAATTATGAATTTCGGTCAACATGCTGTTGACCGGGTGAAGGCGCGTGAAATGCTCTTTGTTAATATGGGGCAAAGTGGCTGGTCAACAGGTTGACCAGCTGATTGTGGTTTTGCTCGGTCAACGACTGTTGACCGGCTGCTGAAGGCACGCCAAATTTTCCGGTTTTATGGAAAACGGCTATGGTGCAAGAAACGGCTAAGGTGCACAAGAACGCCTGAGGTCTGGGTGCACAGTAACGCTCGAGGTTTCTAAGCACAGTAACACCCAAGGTGTTTGAGCACAGTATAAGGCCCGAAGACTTTGCTAAAGATAAAGACCGAAGTCTTTGTAATGGCCCGAGGACATGTGCTGTGCGGATAACGCCTGAGGTTGAGCACAATAAGGATCGAGGACATTGGATAATGTCCAAGGTCCTTGGACAATGCCCGGAGACATCAAGGAATGCCTGAAGACTTGTGATGATGGCTTTGTTGGATCTGCAAAGTTTGCGTATCAGAGTTGGTGGCTGTCAAAGGGGAAAAAGGCGACATCTTTGCGGGCAGCTTTTCAGAAGGATAGTTGATCTTCAAAGCTGGTACCTGATTGGCGAAAAAGGTCAACGTCTCCTAACAGGACAACACTTAGCAGAGTTGGTGGCAAGCTGCAAAGTTGGTGGTAAGCTTTGCACCACATACAACTTGCCTATTGGGTAGTTGGCCTCCGGGCAAACTGTATATATATATGTATGCATTCTGGACATGCAATGAGTGCGAAGTCTGTGCACTTGTGTGTGAAGTTCATTGAAGTGTGAAAGATAAAAGAGAGTTGTGATAAAAGAAAAACTAAGAGAGATTTGTATTTTTGCTCTTGTCTTCTTTGTTCTCTACTCTCCGAGAGGCTTCTGTAGTCAAGGGTTTATATAACCATTTTTTACATAGTGGATTTTGTGTGTGGATTAAGTGTTTCATGGTTTTTTCATTAGTTGAGAAGGGTTTCCAAATAAAAAAATTTAGTGTGTTGTTGCTTGCTCTCTCACATTTCTCTATCGTGTGTGTTTGTGCATTTTTGCATTCCTAATTCGGTTAGTGTTAATTGACCTACCGCCCCTCTTTTTCTCAACAAGTGGTGTCAGAGCCATGATTCTTGGCCAGTGTTAAACTTTGTCGTTAACAAATGGAGGTAGGGTGCAAGATGATGTGTTTAAACAGCACAAACTACGATATGTGGAAGAGCAAGATGGCCAATTTTCTTTTTATAAAGGCGTTGCATCTCCTTGCGTTCGCGGCACAAAATCCCCAAGTGAAGTCAGAGGAAGAGTGGGACTTTGAGTACAAGCAGGTTTGCGGTTTCATCGGGCAGTTTGTGGATGATAATATGTATATAATCATATTAGAAGCGAAACAAATGTCAAAGCATTGTGGGAAAAGTTAGAGGCGCCGTATGCCTCCAAAATTGGCAACAATAAGGTTTATCACCCGAGGAAACTGATGCATGTGCAATACAAGAATGGTTCGTCCATTGCAGATCACTTGAATTAGTTTCAATGATGTGTGGACCAGCTGAATGGCATGGGTATTAAATTTGAGGACGAAGTGCTAGGCCTGTGGCTCCTAGCATCCCTGCTAGACTCATGGGAGGTGATTTGTATCACCATTGCCAACTCTACTGCAAATGGTGTTGTGACACTGGAGATAATTAAAGGAGCTGTGCTGAACGAGAAAGTGAAAAGGCGGTCGCAATAGACCTTCACCTCTGCACACTCTGAGGTACTCGTGACAAAGTCACGAGGAAAGAGCAAAGGCCACGGTCCAAATTCTGGAGAAAAGGGCCGAAATAACTCCCAGTCAAGGCTTCAAAACAAGGAGTGCTATTATTGTGGTAAGATTGGCCACATTAAAAAATACTGTTATAAGTGGATGCGTGACAACAACAGAGAAGGAAATGAGAACAAAGACAAAAAAGGACGAGGTGAGGAGAATGCCTTGGTCTCAATTGTCACTAATGGAGACTTTCTGGTTGTCCACGCAGGGTAAGCACAGAGGCTACTGAGCCAGGAGACAAATTTGGTGATGGACAACGGGGTCTCACACCATGTGATACCGAGGAAGTCCCGCTTCGTGAGTTATACGCGTTGGCCACGGGGTATTAAAGATGGATAATGGTTGCTCATCAAGGATTATTGGCGTCGGAGATGTTTACTTGAGGACAAGCAATGGAAACAAGCCTGTGCTAAAAGGCATGTAACATGTCCCAGATCTTATGTTGAATATGATTTTAACCGAGAAGCTCGATGAAGAAGGCTTCAAGATGGTGTTTGATGATGGGCAGTGGAAACTCACCAAAGGCGCCTCAGTAATAGCAAGAGGAAGTTGGAGTTCAGGCCGGTACCTGATGAAGGTGTGTGTTGCTAAAGAAAATGTCAATGTGACCAAAGGGGGCATTGATCAATGTGGTAGGAGAAGGTTGCCAATATGAAATGCAAAGGAGATTGATACGATCACGGAAAAAGAGCTGAAGGGGTGTAGGACTGTTTCAGGTTCAGTAGGGTGGAATAAAATATCATTCGGGCTTGCGGATACTGATGCCGGAGTCCCAATTAAGGGGAAGCTATCGAAAGGTAGGAGATGACGGTCGCCGGAAAAAAGCGAAGGTTTTCCCGATAAGGTCGTGAGAGAAAGTTTGTTGGGTAGGAAGTGGAAAACTCAACAAATGTTTTTTCCCAACAAACGTTGTGAAAAAATTTGGTGTGTTGTTGCTCGTTCTCTCACATTTCTCTATCGTGTGTGTTTGTGCATTTTTGCATTCCTGATTCGACTAGAGTTAACTGACTGACCGACCCTCTTTTTCCCAACAACCCGGATAAATCTCGTCCCATAGTTTTGTTAGGGTTGGTCACTTCCTTATGGGTAATTTAACAAACTGATTTGTCATCGGAGGACTTCTGGAGTGCATCTGCCGGAGTGGAAGTGTAGAGAGCATTAGCTGGGCAACAGAATTGACCGGCGGAAGGAGGCAAGCAGCGGAGAAGGTGCGCAGAAGCTTCCATGGCAAATGGCCGGTCAAGGAGCCAAGGAACCAAGAGGGAAACAGCTGAAGGAGCAAGGAAGCCTTTGGTGCATTTTGCCGGTCAACGGGTTAACTGGCAATGGTGACAAAAGGCTGGTCAACTTGTTGACTGGCCAAGACGTAAGGCGGGCGCACGGATTTGCTATGAGGCAATTTGGCCGGTCAACGCGAAGCAAAAGGGAAGGCGCGGAATTTACTAGTTGGTGACACCAGTATGGAATCGCCCATACTGAGTATGGAATGTACATGGCTGAGTGCATAGTAGCGTCCGAAGAGATGGAGTGTGCACAGTGACAACCGAGGACATGGGATGTCCGAGGTCATTGTCACTGCCTGGAGATTAAGGAACACCAGATGACTCTACGAGGGATAAGGACACAGATGGTCAGGGGACGTGAGGGCAGTAAGGACCGAGGACATCGTGGCAGCCGACGTAGCAGATAGCTGACTTTGTAGGCTTTAGAGAGTAGGCAATAGACCTGCAGTACGTGCGCCGTTTGTGCAGATGGCAGGTTGCAGAGTTAATGGGCAAAGTTGGTGGCAGGTTACCGGTGGCAGGCATTTGTCCACACGCACCTGCCTATTAATAGATGGTCTCCGGGCAGATCAATATATATATGCATGCCGAGCATGCGGTGGCGGTGTGAGAAATCACCAAGTGTGTGTAAAGACACCAAGGGTGCTGGTTACACCGGGCTAGTGTGTGTGAGAAATCACCAAGAGCCTTAGTGCTTGGCACCAAGGGCTGTGAGCGCTGTGCGCCGAGCCACTATGTGTGGGGGTGAAACGGCGGTCGTCGTTTCACCACACTTGTATAATGTGTGAGAGGGGTACACCACCAGTGAGAGAAAGATGAGAGAGAGTGGAAGAAAAGAGAGAGTAGTAAGTGAAATACAAAGTGTGAGGTCTTTGTATTTTCGTATTTTATTCTTTGTTTTCGTCTCTAGGGCTTGTGTAACCAGGATGGTTACTTGTATTCTGTCTCTAGGTTTGTGTAAGCATTTTACATAGTAGATTTATTGGTGGATTATGTGTTCCGTAATTTTTTCCCTTAATTTCTACGTAAAAAAATATTGTGCATCTCTTTTGTTCCTTTTTCCTACTAAATGGTAGCTGATGATGATGGAGATTTGGGTTTTCCGCTGCTACCAGATTAGGTAGATCCGGATGTTGAACCCCAACAAGTTTCTCCCATGTTTTTCCTATCTTTTATGTTTCATAAGTTCACTGCAAAACATTTTGGTAGATATGAAGAATGAGAGAGTAGTAGAGGAATAATGGATTATAATTTCCACAGTTGGTGATCCTCCCATGTCCATATGTCAAAATCTGTTTTATTTTTTTCTTCTGTTAGGTGGCATTGCCAGCAAAATTTTTTTTGATGCTTAATGAGACCTGAAATATTAGACTATTTGCAATATGGATGATGCGAGGTTTGTTTCTTCGGTTGGGGCTTCCCTTTTGTTATGAAAGTGTCGAGGACAAAATATTGTGATTAAATTTTATTTGTACTTCCCTCTATTTATTTCTTCCTTTTTTGTCTCTAATCTTTTTCTTTGAAGGAGTGGTCTAATTTGCTGATTATTTGGAGTTAAGTTGATTTATTCATTTCTTCAGTGGCAGAAAATGTGTTGGTATTACTTAAGTTAAACATTGGATATGGATGCGCACCGCATGTTTTTGGAAAGATTTCTCTCTCCGACTCTTTCCTAGTGTTTTGACTTTGATGGCTAAATACTTTAATCTAATCTTTTCCTCAGTACTACTTGAAAACTGGTACCTGCAAATTTGGAGCTACATGCAAGTTTCATCATCCAAAAGACAAGGCTGGGATTGCTGGAAGAGTTCCATTAAATATTTTAGGCTATCCAATTCGCCCAGTGAGAATCTGTTATTGTTCTTGAGTTCTTTTCGTTGATACTGGACTTCTGTTTTCATTGGTGCTTTATGATGAAAGGAAAATTGATTTGTTAATCAAATTTTCTGTTTTTATTAGATTTCATACTTCTCTTATCAATTATATTATGATACAACCTCATTTTCACTATGCTGTTTCATCTCCCTTTTCCTTTCTGCAGAATGAACCAGAGTGTGCATATTATTCAAGAACAGGACTATGTAAATTTGGGAGCACTTGTAAATTCCATCACTCTCAACCGTCTAATATGATGGCTTCTTTGCGGGGTTCTCCTGTTTATACTCCTGTCCAATCACCAACTGCTGCTGGTCAGCAATCATATGCAGGAGGAATGACAAATTGGCCATTGTCACGAGCTTCAATTATTCCAAGTCCACGTTGGCAAGGTCCTTCTAGTTACACCCCTTTAATTCTACCACAAGGAGTCGTGTCGGTTCCTGGGTGGAATGCTGCGTACATGGTAAGCCTTGTTATGAGCATTCTTCCAATTTTTCTAGATGATGTGTGATGACTTAAAATTGTCCTATTTGAAAAGGCAGGTTTGTTTCTCAGTAAAAATAACAAGTTAATAAATTGAAGGGCAGGCTTTCCTGCACTTTTAGTTAGTCTCTTTGTGCTTACTGTGGTAAATCTTCTGATGAAATGGCCATCAGTCGTTGCTGGGACAATTTTGTGATGCAGCTCTTTATAAGTTTAAGGTTTTCACTGGTGTGTATGAGTTTCCTAATCAAACAAAAACGAAAAAGTTTTGATAAACTGTTGGGACTGGGTCACTTAGCGTAAAAACTCACTACTATGTGTTGCTTTTCGAGTACACAAATTTTATTTTGTGAAATGAAGTATGCTTTGGTCGAATGAACTTTCCTTGTCCACTATCTGTAATTTGCCAAGTTTTTACTGAAAAGTTTCAATTGTTAATATGTTTTCTAGGTATAATTTCTTAATCTTCTTTTATTTTTTTTTATATTGCCTAGGGCCAGATGGGTTCAGTTTCATCTTCCGAGAGCCAGCAGCCAACTGCAGGAAAAAGTCTGATGTATGGAACATCACGACAGACTGAGTCTACAGCATCTCAAGGGTCGTTTCCTGCATATCGCTCTGGCTCTGTCCCTGTGGGATATTATGCATTGCAAAGAGAGAATGTTTTTCCGGAAAGACCAGGCCAACCTGAATGTCAATATTACATGAAGACCGGTGACTGTAAGTTTGGTGCAGTTTGTCGGTTCCACCATCCAAGGGAGAGACTGATTCCAGCTCCAGATTGTTTGTTGAGTCCATTGGGCCTGCCACTTCGTCCGGTGAGTTGTTTGTCATGTGTTGCCCCAAAAGCTTAAGATGTTAAGTGGAAGTTTTAAGATAGTTTTGTACCAGCAGAGCCCCAATTCCTCAAAACACTGACAATTTTGTTTTTGAATTTTATTTTTTAGGTTCATATTTCTGATATTTTGTACCCTTTTATAACTATTTGGACCTGGATACATTTTGTAGGTGGAGGGGATTCTTCACAGTTTTAACTATTAAAAACAAGCATTTCTGCATATATTTTGGCCTAGGTTTGAACAATGATGAAGAAGATTAAAAAAAAAAACTCTGTTTTTACACTTTCTGAGTTGCATAATTTAGAATACTTTACCTTGTATTTGTATTTTGCATCTTAATGAGAAGCACGGAAACCTGTTTATGGCCAAATATTTCATCCCATTTATTTCAAGAGTGAGCATGGTTTATGACTTTAAGTGATATCTAATGGTAAAACATGTTTTCAATAGCTAAATGAGCAGTTGTCTTTACCTACATGGAATGATTATTGGAATTATCAGATGATGTTCAGATGAGAAATTTACTTGAATGGTATTTGGCTGTTTGTATTTTTGGTGTTTTTGAACATTGAACAGATTTGACTGACTGACATACATTTTTCAACAGGGAGAGCCTTTATGCGTATTTTATTCTCGTTATGGCATATGCAAATTTGGTCCGAACTGCAAGTTTGACCATCCAATGGGAGTCTTCGCATACAATCTCTCTCCAACATCGGCTGATGCCTCCACTGTTCGACGTTATCTGGGATCATCGTCAGCATCTGGGGGGTTGACCTTGTCCTCGGAAGGGCTCGTTGAAGCAGGCTCAGGGAAGACAAGGAGACTTTCACTTCCTGAGACAAGAGACATTCATTCTGATGACGATAATGTTGATACAGACGGATAGGGTTCCCTTTTGGAAATGTCCATTATATCATCTGAAAATGCATTTCATCATCTGACAGTCTTTGCTCCACTGAAATTCACTTCCTGCGTTGTATAAATCTGAAATGTTAGTCACATTGGGGAAAACCAATGTGAACAATTAATTCATCTGTACCAAAATCCCATTTCTTTCTGGGTTACATGAATCACTTTCTTTTTTCTGTGATACATGTAAGGCTTTTTCTGGTTCTTCTTTCTGTTGATCTATTGTTAAAAATAAATTTATTTTGAGTTTTTAGTATGTCATTATTCTCCTCATGTTTCCTTGTGATCCTGGTCGCAGCCACCTTGATTGGGAAAAAAATATATACAGTCTTTCTTCTCCCATCTCTTTTGTTATTTTTTACTCCCATTTTCTAATGATAAAAAGAATTATCATCATTTTTTGACTGTGCTTTTGTTTCTTTGCCACCTTTTTGGAGTTTCCTACTGACACCAGATTCTGCAGTTTTTTGTCTTTCTTGGTAGATAGGGTTTCTGTTGCTGAAGTCATATGAGTTCATTGCAAGCCGAAGATTATGAAGACAGGTCAGTAAAAAGAAGGATGTTGCTTGTATGCTTACTCATTGGTTGTAGGAGCAAAAGGTCAAAGGACTCAGCACCACAGCCTGGAAGGACACGGTGGCCCCTTTTGTAAGTTGCTTATTGAGTTGTAGATCAACATCTGAAGTAGCATGCTTTGAGTGGGTGAAAGAAAAGTCAAGAAATCGGATGTTGGATGTTTAACTCTTGTTGGCCTTGCAACACAACAACAGAACTGGAAAATTTCTTTATTTTGTTGTCTCAGCTTATAAATTGAATGTTTGAACTATGAAGGAAAATATTGGTATTGTTTTTTCTCGCTACTTTATCTATATCAGGAAAAAAAAAAAAATCTAGAAACAGTAAGTGAACAAGGCCGTAATTGGCTAATATATCGGCTGATATTTTGAATTTCAGTTGATATATTACGATGTATCGTTAATATGGTAATATATCGCAATATTGTTTGAGTATCAGGAAATATTGGTATAAGTGGGCCCAATATGCATCTATGGCTTGAACAAATTGTGGCAGATATCACTATAACATGAAATACTGCAGTTTCCTTTGTTATTACAAGACTTTTTCCATCTACGTAGACCTGAGCTCGAAAAATGAAGATGAAATATTGACATTTCAAAGAGTATTCAGATCAGAGTCTCACTCAATTCATATACATGCAAGTATTTTGTCAATGGTTGTTTTCGACAATTCATTTCTACTGGAAGAACTAACGTGTTACTGCAGATAGTTTGCCTTTGAGGAGATGGGGAATGAGTGTGGATTTGACTTTTGAACTGGCCGATACACTTTCTCTACCGTTTTAGCTGGGATTCGAAAATCTACTGTGCAACTGGAGAAATTTGACCCGTGATTTCTGTTTGTTGAAAGGGAAATGATGCAAATTCACACACAAGTAGATCGGTTAATCTTATATTCATTTGAAGTTACAGATCTTGTTGATCATATGCATTTCTACCCGGCACATGAGTTTTGGCATTACAGCAAGGCTGCTGCATCATGATTTGGAATCCATGGGTTAAAAACACAGATGGGATCATGAGTTATGGAAAACACAGTGGAACTTGAACCACAATCTGATGTATCATAGACATTGCACTTGCATAAATCAAAACAGGAAGCTCAACATTGATATTTCTCAGTCTACTGCGAGCATCTTTTTCCATGGTTCATGCTCTGTTCTCGTTCTAGCTGGTTTTGCACATTGCATCTGATGGCTGAACATGACGCTTGCTGCCGACTAGCAACAGCAGCATGCAATCACAAGGAAACTTTTGGCTGCGGGCAAACACCACATTTGGAGGAAGATCCTGGTAATCATTAGCTATCTGACTTGTTTGGCAATTATTCTATTTTGCAATTGGTTGAGGAAACAAAAATGTTGGTTGTGTTGCTGAATCTGGGTAGTTCTTTATCTGCATTTGAGCAATGGATCAGTCAGATCTCTCTTTCGGTGCTTTAGTAATGAACTCATTATAATCCTCCCATACTCCTTGTACGTGGATTTTATTGTCATAACTGAGACGGTTAAGATTTTATATCAGGTCCAACACATTTTAACACATCGTAATGATTCTAATTGTCTAAATTATAAGGACAAAATTCTCACCATCGGAAGTTTGAGTAAGGATACAAAAAAATGAGAATACCCTAATAGGACTCTTAGTGTGATGAAAATGTGACTTTTATTACTCATCATTTGTGTTGCGTTATCTGTTTGTAATTTGGTGCTAGCTTCAACCCTCTCAACACGGGATGGTTTCCGAGTTCTTACCGTGTCAGGCTCAGTGGAAGCTAAATGGCTCTGAGAGACCGAGTCAAGAAAACTGAGCCAGTTGGAGCGGGGGCAAAATGCTAATTTAGTATTTTACATGGTTTTTGATATTTTAGGATCTTCTATTTATTTATGAGCAGAGAAAAATACCCATATAATTTTTTATATAATTAATGTATAATTATTTTGCAATCATCTGTACATATATAGATAGAGAGGATGTGTTGCTCAAAGCGCAGCTCTCTGCTTTGACAGACGCCTCTAAACCTCACCTCACGCAGTCACACGCGCTGCTATCAAAACCTTCTCGATACCCTCTTCCAAATTTCACCAATTCCAACCAAGCGAAGTTATCCCATGTAAGTATCTTGCACTTTTCCTGATTTTGCTGGGAAAAATTAGGGTGATAATTTTCTGGGCATTTCTTAAATTTGATTGTTCATGTTTGCAGGCAAATGGGCTTCCACCAGATGATGGCACAGCTGTGGAGGGGATGAAGCTGGGGCTGTTGATTAATCAGGAGAATGTTGATATGATGATGGTGACGAATGAGACCAAAGAAAACTGCGAAGCTTCCACGTTTGTGCACCGTGCACTTGCTGTGGTGCAAATGGCTGCTGCATACCTTCTCGTTGCTGCTATGCCATCAATTGCAACATACCAAACAGGCCCGTTGGCTCTTGTTCTTTCCCTCCCCAGGCACGTAATTCGTTTGGCTACCATTCTAATTCTATCTTCTCTGTCCCCCGCCCCCGTGCAAATTTCAGTTTCATTTTGAGGGTCACATCAGAAATCGAACGGAAATGTGAACGGGAAGACTATCAGATCTTTTTTTGGGACAGCCTTTTTCCAGGAAAGTTTTCGTTATTCTCTTCTGTCTCATTAGGACATGGAGGTAAAATCCCCTCTTTTTGCCAGTATCGAAATTTGTCTGGAAATGCAGGATTTAGCTCCCAGATGGTCTTTGTTGAAAAGACATTTATCCCCTTAACTAAGATCTCAAGATGTTATTATGGTCATTAATCACAAATTTTTAAGAGAAACGTTTGGATTAACCCTCTAATGACCATTGAGACACCTTCACTGGAGGTTGCTTCCATGAATCCAATGGACTCATTACTGTAAAAATACTGAAAGCCGTGTCATCATCAAGAATGTCTCTCTCCTAACTCTTCCCATTAAAATTTTAATGCAGCTTCGTTGGCCACTGTGCTTCTGGGCTTCAATGAATACTCTCATTGCTGCAGATACTAACAGAAGCCATTTCTTTATTCTGCAATGTACTTCTTTTATGCCCTTGTCTCGCTTCCATTGCCTTGGCTTCAACAACTAACTATACTTGTGAAAAGTGTTCTCGTTTGAGCTAATTCTGATTCTTTGATTCAGCTTGTGGTAGTTTCAGCGATGGTTTCATCCTATTGAGAAGTCAAAGGTATGTCCATCGCAAGAACTTCATTTAGCACAACCCAACACTTTTGGAGCAGGTAAGCTGTTTAGATATATAGCTTGAATGAGTATAAATGGATTACATTGTAAATTGAGTGGCACTATGGGATATATTTTATCTACCTCAAGAATATTTTTGATGATGTTATATTTTATCTATCAATTGGTATCAGTGAATTTACATAAAAATAGATAGACAAATATATTTTATGTTATTTAAATTTATCTCCAAAGTGGTTAAAAAGTATCTCTATAAAGACTTCATGAAGCTTAAACTACAATGTTTTCTCTTTGGATTTTGAAATTGAAATCGATATTTAGAGTTATAAATCCAATTTTAATTATGCTAGAAATAGAATTAGGTGGAATTTGAACTTTATTATTTGGTATATGAGAATTATAATTGGGAGAAAAGAGTGTAGCCTGATAAAAATTTTAATTTATGCATAAAAAAAGAAAATAATTAGCCCAACAAGA